>DWJN01002631.1:0-14923 GCA_018248895.1 Carystus phorcus
TCATTTTATGCATTATATAAAGTAAAAGTATAAACGCATTTTAACTTTCTGCATCCCCCGTCTGTAGTCACGTAACTAGTGTGCCAATAAATTAATAATAAATACAAATAATAATTATTTTCTACTATTAGTGTCATTTTTATACAAAGATAGGATAGCACGAATCTTGTTACGTTTTTATGACCGTACATAGGTACACAGACTTGGTTTTATTTTCCAACAAAGTGCGTTATAGTTGCGAATGAAGGCTACTAAAAAGTAACATTTTGACGGCTAAGAATTTTTTGGTATAATTGTATTTGTAAGCATATATTTGTAAACAGATGTCCATGGTTGCCACTGGCCACTGATTATCAGGTTGCCTTGTTGGTCCACTATTAAATAAAAACACGTGTAAAAATGTTTTCACGGAACCCTAAAAAACGATGAACGATAGCTCCGAATCCCATTCAGGTCTCATAAACATGTCTGGTAAACGTACGAAACATAAATCAACAGTTTTAATTATATAACCAGCGATGCGTCTGCGGTTACATTGTAGCGCGCGAATTTTCCCGCCATTCAATGTTTACTGTCAAAACAAACTGGATTTGGATTCCCGCCTCGGACTCGCTGATGGATTTCGAGGAGAGCCGACGCTGACATCTACTGTAAACAGTTGGCTACAATCCATTAGCGATGTAAAGCTACGGATCTCTTACAAGTTATAAGTATCTAGTGGTGTTACTACATTGCTCCAGTATGCACTGAACAAAAAGGTACTTAATGATAGTACGAGGTGAAGGACATCAAAAAAAAGCATTAAGCTTTGTTAGGTATTTAACTACCAGATAAATCTTACCAGTGATGTTTTTAAATTTTGCAAATAAAACGTAGGTATGTTTCATAAAAATGTAAATTACCTTTTAGGCAGGATATATTTATTGTTTTATATGATTGCTATTCCAATAGACAATTTCAAAATGTTGTGTTTTGAATTCCAAGTAGATCTTAAATTATTTATCATTGTATATTTTAAGTATATCTAAGAATATATAAATATTTTATATATTTAAAAACTGATAATACAAAATTGAACCTCCTGGTATAAGAGATCATTGGATCGCCCTTAAACCCGGTCCTCTTTGGACCGCGTACAGTCACCTGCAAAAAAATGTATACCTTGACTAGTTTCAAATCAATATTAATATAGTACGATACTAAAGAAAGTTCGGCATTGATTTTATAGTCAGCTTGGACAGACGTAATGTTATTAATAAATGTTAAAAACTTTTCTTAATTCATAAGTAAATCATGTTTGCGCAATGGAAAGAAATAAAGCTTTACAAAAGAATGTAAAACCTATTTCTATATGAGCCTGGCAAAAATAGGTCCAAAAATTTTAATAGCTCATATTATACCATTCTATCATTCATACATTGGTAGCAAATTATAATGAATTGAAAATGAAAATATGATTTGGCTCGTGTAAGATAATTTACTGTTTTTACATGACAAAAACGTCCGTGTATAAGAAGTAAACAAGTCGATTACATGTTATTGACGAAAATAACTAATGACAAATAATGATTGAGAAGTAATCAAGGGTTTCATTCAGTGGAGATATTTACGTGAAGAGATTTGCCCGCGACTGGCGACCCCGCGACATGACGTCAGCCGCCTGGCGCCTGCTATCAATTTGCTCCTGTAGCGTCCCACACAAAATTTATATCAATATCAAAAAGAATGTTACAAACATACAGGCACGTGCCGGGACAAAACACTTGCTAAATTACTTGGAAGTAGGTCATGATATGTCAAGCCGACCGACCACTCTAGTTTGACCCTTGGAAGCCCATTGACGCATGTCTAGCTACCCCCCGGTGGGTGAGAAGGGGACGGGGTAGTTCTAGCGAGCATAGTCAACTTACACGTTCAGATGAGCAAAGAACGCGATTCTTGCTCGATATTGTTACCAGCCACTGAATGCAGCCATCTACAACGTACAAAGGGGAATTATAATGTTTACATTAGCTAGGGTTGTTTGGAACCAGATTATAACCTCGTGTGGTAATTATTGAGTTTTTAAGTAGATGCATCAGGAATATGCATTAATTGTATGCATTCATAAATATTTTTATGTAAAAGCTGATAAATGAGCGTACTATACGACAGGTTATAAATATAAGTGGTCACCTTGATAACAGTAATACCAAAGTCATCACCGACGGGTTAGCAGCCAAAAAATAATACAGGATAAATAATAGATAGGAACTTGATACTGGCTACTGATGTACATATGACTGGCTCTCTAACCTCTACCCGAAACAAGATTATTCGTTGGTATATGGCTGAAGCAAAAATATGATGTACAGAAAGAATAGAACTTATCTTTAGACGTATCTTTAGATAATAATTATCTAAACACTTATTATAAATTCCTTATCAACAGATCTTTACTACTTACGATACATTCGTAGCTTCTGTAATAATGATATTAGGCTGATACAAAAAATATAGGAAGATTTTATTTCCATGACTAAATAGGCATTGAATGTAAAACTGCTGAATCTATAATCATAATAATCATTTTCCTTTTTTAGTGGAGATTTTACTGAAAGGTAAAAAAGCCCGCTGATCTATAATTAAATGAAAGGTAGCTAGATAAATAGACAATGCCATTATCTAATTATTTGATCCAGGGCATAGCAACTACGGGTTAGAGAAAGACCTAAATACAACTGTATTCTTTCATATCCTCGTATTTGGTTAGATCTTGTCTGTTTCACCAGAGTACAAAATACCAAGTTATGGTTTAGATATAAGAGTAATAAATTCAGTTAACCATTTCTCTTTTTATTTTAATTCTCCCTATGTTAAAATCAAATTATGGTCACGTTACTTAGATTCGTCACCCTATAAAAATATCAAAATACGCCCCAAATTCGCAGAGAATTAATTACGCAAGGTTGCAAAGCTTGCAAATTATGCGTGTCTCGCCGGCAATAATTGCGGCGAACGCATAACATTTTTAACCTTAATTGGGTGCAGCTCGGGGCAGGGTGAGGCCGTCTGGGGGTCGTCTGGGCCCCGCGACCTACATCGCGGCCCATTCCCCCTCTGCCCCCGACCCCCTCGGTCTTCCGCGCCCGGGGACGTGTCTGCCCCGTCCCCCGACCGCAAACCCCGTGTCTGCATTACGTAATGCGATTCATTGCTGCTTCAAGCTTCCTTGTAAGCATTTGATGTAAACATTCAGTACTGAATGTGTTGAATGAATGTTTCTTCCAGTGCAACGCGGGTTTGCTGACTAAGCTTGGACCAACAGTTAATACTTGTACTGTTTTGATAAGACATTTTAAAGAACGCCTTGTAATTGAAATTGAATTGATTCGAAGCTGTATGAATACGAAGATTTTATAGAAATGTTGTTCATAGTTTCATTGTCATTTCTTAGCATTAAATGACTGCTTCACTTTTATCGATTATATTCCATATCAAATACAAATATTGCCTAAATTCACATATTTGGGTAAGATTGCCCGCAACAAGGAAATTTTAGTAATTGATATTGATAATTAAAAACAGTCATAATACAGTATGTTAATAAATGCTAACAGATATCTTCTCTGCGTTCCAGGTTGTGGAAACTGTGGTGTGCAAGCCAGAACCTCCCGAGTCGCCGCCCAAGAAGGTGCGCAGCGAGGAGTACGGCTATGCAGTCTACATCGACCCCTATGTATACGCGCCGTACCGCGCGGTGCCCGCCTTCAGGCCGTGGGGCAAACGAGAGCCGGTATTGCAGCATCCGGAGAGGGTCGTTCGAGTGGCGGACTGCACGAGGTTCGAACGCGACTTCCAACCGAACGTCGCCCTCAAACCTCTTACTCCACCAGTGGACGACGTGACATCATCTACCTCTCCGCCTCCGCATACCGATTCGGAGCTGGCCGCGAGGCTACTCGACGCAGAGGCGAGTCTTGCGGAGCGCGCGCGCCGACTCGACGAAAGGGAAGCTGAACTCGCGAGACGGGAAGCCCGGCTCGAGGAGAGGGAGAGAGAAATAGAGCGAAGGGAGCGTGCCGCGAAGGACAAGGAGGAAGAGGGCTCGCCGGCCAGCGAGGAGCCAGCTCCGCCGTGTTGATGTCTTCGGCTCAGTGATGAACGCTGTGACATTGCGTGTCAGTACAAAACGTACGGTGCTGGACGAGTGAGTTCGAGGCGCTCGTGACGTCTCCGTTTTAAGTTTCGCTACCGTCTAGTGTCGGCACGAGCCAAGCGACAGTGCTGTCTGTTGTGATTCTACTGTTTACTTGAAATAATGCTAGTGGCTAGTGGCCGAGTCGTCCGGTGGAAACACAATATACCTATCGTTGATACAGTAGGGCGAGCAGATACAGGTGTACATAATCATATCAAGTACAGTTTTGTGAAATTATTACCTAGTTGTTTTCTACATAATTTACAGTCTTCTCTTGTAGTCTATGACGTGTGCCATTCTGAAGGTACTGTTGTTACCTCTCCGTGGAACCTCGACATGTGCTTTTTCAATAATAACAAAATACTCACGTATTATAGTAAAATAGGTGTACTACAACCATAAGCATAATTTATACAGGGTTATTTTTAAGATTTACATACGTAATTCACTTCGTACAATCACGAGCAATGTAACGTATGCACTGACAAGCTTCTAATTAATATAAACGTAGCAGAAAATGTACAAACTTTATTTGAAAATTAAGTAATGTTATGAATACATTTTTAGCCGATTTAAATAAAAGGGAGGTTCTCAGTTCGGATATATTTTTTTAATTTATTGACAAAGGCATTTTTCAATGTATTGAAAAAAATAATTTAGAAATGTTTGTGATAACATAGTTTAGAATTGTTTTGTTATATGCTTTCTTTTGCATTCATTGTTTATATTAATTAAAAAGTTGTTAATGTATATACGTATACATTTCGTTGATGATGACTGTACATTGTCCTCTCTCCTCTCGCTCTGTTTTATTACTCGATTATGTCATATTTTAGTCTTCAGTTTTTATAATAAAATTAAATAACTCTGTATAAAACCTCAACCATACCAAATAATAATAATTAACACAGACACGACCATAATAATATGATGTACAATCCATTCAACCATCGGGGTGAAAAACCATGTAATTTATGAAATAATATTATTTAAAATAACTACCAACCTAAAAACCTACTATATTGCTGCATTCATTTTAAAAGTGTAATATCAAAACATGTCTTCGAATCGGTTTATAAATATGGTTGAAATATCCATTGAAATTCTATTAAACCGTTGTCTTATAATTTGGCCTAATATAAAATTATATTAAGAGCATGTAATGAAAACTACGAAGTTTTCGCGGTATATTTAAATCATAGATTATACTTAAATGTAAGGCTCGCGTAGAAAGCCGATAGAGTTGATATTAGAGGGCTTGAGCTGTTAAGCCGGTATGAGTTCAGCCATCGATCTCCATCCAAATATCGGGGTGATTGGCCAAAACCTGTCGTGTAACGCTTATACCTTACTGATATATATAATTATAGCAATGTCTAGGCTGACAAAATTAAAATAAGGGTGTTCACCCACGTTCTACCTCATTGTATATAAAATATTTGGCTATATAAGAAAAATAAAACATTAAGTAAGCAAATCTTCGTTATAAAATTTCATTTTGAGTCTGTACTTTTGAGCAATAATTTAAAAATAAAAAAAGGTGAAACATCACTGCCTACACTAAACTAGGTACATGGTTTTCGGTCTGTTAACTTTTTAATATATTGATAATCTGTATATTAATATTTTGGTAAAAATCGGTTATATACGATTTGTGATTAGTGTCGAGTAGAGGTTAGATATTTTTTTTACCATCACAATTTGTATAACTAGAGCGCTATGAAAATGGCGCGCAGTAGCATTTTTACCTATAGCCAGATTACGAAACTAGTTTTGGTAATTAGATAGGTGCTGACTCGATTCGTAATTTCACTTGTAAACAAATATTTCAACGGTTTAAATATTCAGTAAACTTTCCCGTTGTTTACGCGGGAAATTACGAGCGAGATTAGTTGAATGTTAAATTAAAAATACAACTAGTTTCGTAGTGCGAACTCGGCTAAACGTTGCATAATGTATTAACAGGAGGGCTCGTTGCCTTCGCCAGTAACAGTGCATTTTAATTTAAACATATTTCTCGTGCGACTGACATCTTATATTTTATCTATCCACGTACGTAGTAAAGTTACTTTTTGCCAATTTTGGTGCGCTTTCTGTTACGATGTAGGTTTTTTATACTTGTTTTAATAAAAAAAATGCCTCCATCGTACCATAAAGCTCATTTATAACATTGTTTGTTTTACATATGATTAACAAAGCGGTTAAGTCGCTTTTTGATGTGAAATACTGTTTATAAATTGTTATCAAAAGCTATTTTGACATGGCCGTCTGAAGGCGAAATTGGACAACTTGATAAAATACAAATAAATTAGTAACGTGAAATAAAATTTCACTTTTTGATGTGACTGTTTCAATGTTGGCAAAGCTCAAACTTGTATAGAATGTAATGTTTTTCTTTCAATATTCTATTACTTTTGAAGAGTGCTATGTTACGTTGTAGGTAGTCTATGTAAGCTATTTCAGTTTTAGGATAGGACATATCTCTAGTCAGAGACTTTTCGAGAAAAATAAAAAATTACCATTTACTTTTTAATATAATTATTCAAGTAGTAGTATCACAGGTGAGTTGTAAGCGTAACTTATTTTAACAATAGACTAGTGTTTATTATCCATCGATAATACGTCAGTTTTATTATGTAGCGTGTGCCCAGTGAATGGTCTGCTTTAAACATTTATTATCTATGTTAACAGTTAATTAATGAGCGATTATTTTATTTTGGTTACCACAGAAGACAAATTTCTCATAACACAGATTCAATCATTCATAATTATTCAATTTAATAAAACCAGTTAGAATTTTTCTCTAATAAAGTTTTATCGTGTTTTGTACACCTTATAAATTATAGGTTTTTAATAAAATTCCAACTTGTATAATTATTTTATCCATGGGCTGTAGTTATTTCAGCCTACGTATACCTAGTATAACACAATTTTCTACCGTTTCAATTCATTGGGCGCACTGTACTTATACCATGATATTCAATTTATTGTAATATGAAACTTTTCCGTCAGTACCATTGACCGTGTATTTTGGTGCTATGATATTTTTGGCTTGGCTAAATTAGGGTTTAATTGTATATACGTATTAATATAATTTTAGTATTTATTGGCAACTGTTTTGGTTACTGTATTGGTTTTAAAAACTGTGGCAAAGCCATCGTAGATCCATAGGCGATTACACAAATGTGGAATGTCTAACGCATGTTAGGAATTTTGTATTGGGATTGTTGTAGGTCGTTGAATCGGGCATCGATTAAATTATTTCATTCTGTCAGTCAAGAATTAAACTGGACATTAAAATATATTGCCATTTGCTTGGTTATTTAACTAATTCTAATCTCTATTGAATGGTATCGTTTTTCCTAGTCGCCAATAAATAGACACGTGTGCACAAGCCCTTTGACTGTCATTGGCAAATTCACGTGTACACTGTACTTTGTTATTTCAAATTCAAAATTCATGTAAGTCGATGTGGAGTTGTGTTTGTATATAAGGCTGTTAAATTAATTACTCTTAATTACGTAGGTTGTAACACCGAATTGTATCGATGGAAAAGTTTCAAAGATTTGCTCTCACTGTCTTTATATTGGTGCTAAGTATTGTTAACGAGTACTATGCTTTTGTGAAAAACATTTGATAGACGATGAATTGTGACCCATTTTATGGCCTGTATCCGATATTGCTTTGCCACTTTCAATCGTTCTTCTATCAAACATACAGCTTATTCTTTTCCTGTGAAAATAATCGATGTTAAATATATTTTTTAATATAGACATTATATGATGTAGATTATTTTTCTTATGTAGGACAGTGAGAGATATTCTCGTGTAAATATAATCGATGATGCAATATGATATTGTGAGCGAATGCTGCAGTCGTAAATCCTTAATATGTACTAGTATAAGCGCATCGACTTGTCTCTGAATTATCTGTACATGATATCATTTTTAATGTTATTTGATTTCGTTTTGACCGCTCTGAACTATGCTTCAAGTTGAAAGTTTTCGGTGCACAGTAGCGTCACCTGGCGCGACAGATATTTAGATTACCTTGCTTATTTTGAATCCAATAAACTAAATAATCAACTAAATAACTGATATAATTAAAACGATTAAATTCACCAAAATGTTTCCAAATATAATAATTTCGCTCACAAATGAATTTGGTTTGCGAGAATATACTTTACCGTATTTGCAGCTACTTGTGCATAGATCAGTGTTGTCATGATTTACACTTGATACTAATCTCTATAATATTAATAAACTGGATAGTCAGTTCAGTTTACTGCCTTGTTTGTGATCATCTGATGCAACGCCATCATGCGGGAACACTGAGAAACTAATTAAACAATTCCTTAGTGTTAGGACTTCGGAATGAATACATACAGTACAGAAACAGTACCTTAGATACCTCAATCTCAAAAGCAACCCTATAGAAGAATCAAGTCACAGACTAGACAAATTACGAAGATTTTATTTATCTTATGCCATAGATAAATAACATTAAGTTCTCATTCCAATCAGTTCACTCGCGACAATAACTCAAATAAAAAAAAATGTGTTTGTGTACAATTCACATCACACACGTAGAAATAAAACTTCGGAAAAGTAACCTACGTTGGAACTTTTGTAGTTTTTTTTATCTTATTTTTAGTGAGGACCTCTCAAATAACATAAAATGTAAAGCTATCTCATTCTTTTGTCCTACATATATATAAGTTGGTTTCTGTCGTGACGAATTTCAACGAGTGTAAAGAAAATTCACTTCAAAAAAATGTGTATTTATCAATACTATTAGTTATCACTAATCCAGTGTCTATATTATAGAAATTAGTATACATTCAATAGTAGAAATATGCAGAAATTTGTTCGGAATCCATATTTCTGCCTATTTATCGCTTTAAGAGACGGTCGTTGCGCGATCGGTGAATTGCCAGGGTATGACATACTCCTGTGATCTCAGTGTATGATTGTTATAAACATTTGAAATTCCTTACGTAGCAGTCGCAACATTTTACAGTCAATGTATGATATGCTGTGGATATTTTTTATCATTAAAGTACCTATGCAATGATACTTTGTATTTTTGCGTTTGTCACAAAGACATGTACTTACTGCCGCAGGGAATGATTGTCAGTCGTATTAGTTTTAGTTGGAATACATTTTAAATATAATAAATCATCGTACATGAATACTTGCGAGACAAATATAAACAGAAATACGAGAATAGCCACTCAAGTTCTAAGCTGAACGTAGCCCTAGAGTGTTAGAAATAGCTCCCTAATATTAAATATTTTAACGAATACAGTCTTATTTTGTGCCAATCAATTTAAATGTGTGTAATCCGACGGATGGCAGTAGGTATGGGGAGTAAGCAGTGTCTTGTAGAGGGCGCTGCCGTCATATCTAAAGCGTTAAACAGACGTAAATACTAGTTGATAGATACAGAAATTGTGTCAAGTAATAATTAACTGAGTAATGTATTAAAATCAACGTCAACTGGCTAACCTTTATTCACGACGGAAGGGCTTACAACTTATTATTATAATTTACACTTAATAATTATGGATTATGCATATTTTTTATATAACCTATAACACAGCTAAATTCAAATCTTTTTAAGTAGATGGAATCTATGAATTTTAATTTCTACGTCGCTAGGGATTGCTTGTATCCGTAAAAGCCTTAATTGCATGATTAATCCAGCGTTCCTTGCAAATGGAATGTTTCAATTGTTTATTGTTACAGTACACAATAAGTGACAAACCTTTTTTTGTCGTACACTAAGTACACAAATTAATAGTTCAACGTTTGTTTAAGTATATTTTTAAAGCTTTTAATATCAGTGTCAAAGGTTTGACGTCTGTAAAACGCTTTAGATAATCTGTGGTAAAGTAAAACTACATTAATAAGGTTTTATAGAATTTCATTACGCTTCGGATGCAATTGTTTAGGTTTTTTGTCTATGTGGAATTTAAACCAGTTTGTAAATAATATTAAAGGAACGTGAACGGATACAAATAACATCATTCGTGTGAAGCTAAACTAAATAATTATAATAAAATTTAAATAGATAAGTCTTCCCTGATTTCACAGATAATATATAGCCGAGATTAGGAATTTTGTGAATGTTTTTTTTATGTTAAATAAAAATTAAGGCTTTATTCGGTGACAAGGTCTGGATAGGATTTGGAAGTTAAAATTTTCTGTATTATTACAAAAAGTACTAAAAATCATGGTCGAATGGATCCCAAAATCAGAGGTGTATATATTATATGGCAATAGATTTTTTAGTGTCGCTAAAATTCCTTACAAATATAATGAAGCAACTCAAGTATTTACCGACAAATTCATAATTCTACAAAACTTAATAAATATGTTTGGTTTCGCTTGAAAACACTATGACACAATCAAAATTCTTGCCACTTAACATCTTTCGACTAGTTTAAAATGAAGTGTAATTAGCAACAGATATGTTCTTTTTATTTTAAATAATTTAAAAGGGTTTTGTCCCTTTTTAATTTAATTTCGTATCTAATATAGGTCTTGTATTGGTCTCATTTTCTATTGGATCTGCTTGATATACAATTGCTTGCAGTTTTTAAAATTTACAACCATTGTCGAATATATTAACGACGTTTTTTTTACATCTATGAATTGATTTCGAAGTTTGTAAATAGTCGTTATTAATTTGTAACTACAGGATTTTAAAAATACTTAAATAAAAATAAGCTTTAAACGAGCAGCGGAAACACGAATGATGCACTTTTGGATAACAACATAAACCGGTCAGTTGGCATAATAATTTTACAATAACATAAACATTAATTTTGTACATACTAAGGTATATGTCATTGTGTTATTTAAACAAAATACAGTTAAACGGTTGTATATTTATTTAATTTGCGACTGTAAACGATGGCGCCAAGGATACGGCTAGGTTATGAATCGTGTGTTTATATCAGAAATGATTTGTGAAGTTTTTTCTGTTCCAAGAAAACATTCCTTATTGTTTTTTGGACTCCCTTTAACACTTTCAACGGCAGCAATGAATACTGATTGTATATTATAATGTACCTGATAGGTTAGAGGGTTAAGGTATAAATTAAAATTCTGTTATGCACACACTGTTCGTAACATGTGGTTTTACAGTGTGTTTTATCTGAAATAAAGCTTTTAAGTACATTGTGGAGCAATAAAATAAAACAATGTCCACCATACGTGTTTTATTTCACCGCCTTACATACCCAATGCTTATTTTTATGCTTAAGAAGCATGAACTACGTTGTTCAGTATTGAGTCGCGTCACACCCATTTCTGGGACAATGTGTGATGTGAATTTCTAGTTTAGCTCATTGACTCGCCTAACAAGTAACTTGAATGTCATGGGCCCTAATACTACGCATTTTTACACATCTCGATCTAATTATCAATTAATAGAAAATAATTGATACACTGTCAAAAGAACAATGTTGCAGATTGAAGAGAAATAATGTAGATATACACAATTTATACATATTACATATTATATCAGGAATATTTCCACTACGCATTGCTGCGAATCATCGCCTCGTCTGGGTAGGCATTCTTGTTTTGTTTTTTTGCAAAACTGATTCAACACTTACATCCATCCTTAACCTGAAAACATTGAAAAGTTAAATGAACAAAAATAAGATTCAAATAGATACCTTAATAATGGCGACACAGAATCACAAAAATTGTTGACTAAAGTTCAACTGTTAACTTACTTAGTTGTAATGTAGTAAATTGATGAAAGTCACAGCGTACTTCGTTATCCTCTGAAATGGAGACCAACCAAACTTGGCGCGTAAAATTGCATTTGCATCAGTGGCGCCTAGGTTAGTTGTATAAGGAACTAATATTCATAAACACAACTACTCATAAATAGTACGATTATACGTTTATACTTATATATTGTATTGTTGTTTTTCGATTTTCATGTTAATTTTAAGGAAATTTATTGGAAGTAAAACAGACAGTATTTAAGGGTTAAATTTTGTTCTTGAAACAAAACTTGTTCTTTGTTCTAAACGAAAATCACATACAGATAAGCAATTATATTATAAAGTGCAACACGATTTAGTTGTCAATTAAAATCATAAATCTTCGACGATATCCAAGTAAATATCTAACTATATAATGTATGCTGCCATTTATGTTTTGAGTGAAAGTTTTGTAATTAAAATATTTTTATTACGTGATTTCCTAATTACCTTTTTCTTATGTCAAGACTATAATAGACATTGCAGTGTTCAGACAGGCACTTTCAAGTCTCTCCCCATAATAACATGACATTAATACAGCTAGTACGTCAAACAATAAACCCAAACTCTGTACATAATAATATTAATTTTGTTGAAAAGTTCTGGTACATTTTCTCATGTCCTATACTAACTACTAGATGGCGCTATTAGTCTTAGTGGAATTATATTTAATATACATTATTCGTCGATTATTGTAACAGTTCAACGTCCACGAAAACAAAACAAATTGATAAGAAACCTAAAGAGGTCGACGACGTATCGTATCGACCATTTCATATAGATTTACAGGCTACATATCAGTATCTAAGGTTCAGACCTTATCACCATTTATTGAAAGTGATACTTGATATGTTTTTAGGTAGAAACTGTAATCATATTTATCAGTTTTATACTATTTAAAATACTTTCAACGCCTACGTAATACTAAATTACCAATTAGGTACTTAATAAATAACATGATATGCAAAATAACTACCTATGTATCAATTTGTTAACAACCTACTAATAAGGATATTAACCTGATTCAATTATTACTATTATGCAAACTGTTTCGTTTATTTGTTGACAGTCAATTGCAAAACCTTTGACGCAGTAACCAGGACAAGATATTTACACCCGAGTACAATAATTTATCCTTCCTTCCCATTAAGATTCACCAGGAAAATCTGGGAGTTACTTTATAGTTTATACGTATGAGTGTAACAAATAGACATTATTTTTGTAAAGCTGTTACCTTGTACACGCAGCCGTGAAACAACTGCCATTAGGTGTTCCTTCTAACATTAGCCTCGATATGATCAAGTTGATTTGTGAGTTCGAAGTGGGATCAAACATAACTCTCGTTACAAAATAATTTATCCAATCTAAGGGCTTTAATTTTTAGAAAGAATATTTCGATCAGAATTTAAAAAAAAGGTATATGGTATCGCACGACCTGCCACCCTTCAAGATACGCTTTGATAGGCTATTGCCATTACACTGGACTTTGCACTAGATTTGTGGCGTGGATCTAAACACATTCCTTATAATAAATAGTTACATATAACACGAAGAAGTGCCTCTCCAAAACACAATAAATTAAACAACACTTACCACTTATTAATGGTGTGTCAGGTCTCTTAATATAATATTAATTTAAATTTCAATGAAACTGGTGTATGTAACAACCTACTAACAGATCCTACGTCTGGTAATGCGAAAAACATTAAAGTCGGTTTAAGGCCTAACATTTTATTTACTAATTATAAGTTAATACTTGACTACAATCCGACCTGATGGTAAACGGTGATGTAGTCTTGGGTGGTAAAGCGCATAGGGTTAACTTAGTATAAGTTTATTTACTCATGACTAAAATAAGGAGATTAAGACAAGTGTAGAACATAAAATAAGGTCAGGGTGACTTGATCGCTAACTCATAATTCAAATTCTTGCCTCGCTGGGAATCGAACCCAGGACTGTACTTCAGTCCGTTATGGTGATCATTTCATAACGCGGGTACTCACATGTATATGTTTAAGACCCCGGCCGAAGGAGCTCCCACGAATATCGGTTATACATTTTACAAATGTTTAGTCTCGTGACTCATTATTTCGTTATTATTTGTAAGGGTTATCAGTTACGAGAACTATAAGTTATCAGTTGCTAGAACTGTAACAAGCTTTTGTCCGCGGCTTCGCTAGCGTTAAGAAACTTTCGTCCCCTATTTTATCCCCTTGGGGGTAGAATTGATCAAAATCCTTTCTCAGCGGATGCCTACGTCATAACATCTACCTGCATGCCAAAAATCAGCCCGATCCGTTCAGTGGTTTGGGCTGGGCGTTGATAGATCACTATGTCAGTCAGTAACCTTTGAGTATATACATATTTAGATAACTACCATTTCAAGAATTATTTGCAGGTAGAAAATGAAAACACAGTACATACTTATCATTTCATTTTATACAAAAATAAGTAATAAAAAATCAATAGTGTATTTACAATCCACTGGAATGGTTTCAACCTTACATAACAGAACATAGGTATATATATATTTTGTTACAACAATAACAACTTATATACCTAACCCATACAAAATAATGGTAATTTTCAAATTATATTCATGTCATATATCTTAACATACAAATATATTATAATTGTGAGCACCTAATCATTTAAAATGTCCGCGATTACATAGTTTTATCACATTTTATTGCCTTCATATTACAATTTTAATCTTTTCAGTCGCTCAGCCTATGTAGAATGGAGTATGCGTCACAATTAATATAAAAAAATAACACCGTAACCATTCTAATACTAAGCCCAATCCCTGATAACCGCATAACGTTACGTTATTTAAAGCTTGGAGCGGATAGCTTCGATCCTGCCGGCGGCAGAGCGCTGTAGGTCCGTCAGCTTCATGGCGAGCCCCATGTTGCCTTGGATCTTGATCTTGCCCTGGAAGAAGGCCTTCTGCGGGTTGA
>DWJN01002632.1:0-14923 GCA_018248895.1 Carystus phorcus
GGAAGAAACCCTTGGGAGTTGGGTTTGAATAAGTTTCTAGTCTGCTGTACATATTGTTTGAGATTCCGCTGTAGAAATTCCTATCTTTTATAGTTTATTGATTTTTCTTGGCAAACAGAAGTAGTCTTTGAAATACGAAAAGTAGATAAAAATTATTACATGGGTATCTACAAACTTTAAACTGTGACTTATCTTTCCTTTCGAATTGAAAATAATTACAGAATAGAAAGTCACTTAACACCAGTTAAACATAAAATCCAAGCATCCATTAATTTACTTATCCAAGTGAATTAACTTTTAAACAGATTTTCGAAAAATTAATAATTACTTTATATATATTTAGGATTTCATAAATCGATTTGACTTATATCTTATGTTTATCATGTTATATTTTAAATTATGTGTATTCTATTCTAATTTGCCTGCAATTATTAAAAGATGTGTCCAAGAATAAATAGGAATAAAAAAGAAAACAAATTTGTTAGAGTTCAAATTGAACGATTTATTTTAAACTAATACGAACGCATAGTAGAATTTACGATATATATTTAATATTATTAATGGTATAATAACAGAACATTGACAATAAAGCGATAACTAACTTCACCAACATTTGATAAAGCCACAGTGATTGCAATCGAGTATTATATACAAACGGACAGCCGATCTCAAAACATCGAACATTATTCACATATCAAAGTATTAAAGCTATTTAGATCATCGCCAACGAACCAGTCTTATTCTATAACATTTTACAATAGAAACAGTCACTTAATATATAAAAAGAAAAATATTATAACTATAAGAAATAATTACGTAGTTCATTATTTAAAGCAATTATTAACTAAGCAAGGTCACGCTGATAATTATGTTTTCACAAGATTTGGAATTACATTTAATCTCTTTTAAATAACGTCTAATTAAGACGGATAATATTTTGAAGAATTACAATATATCGAGAAAAGAAAACACCTATATGGAAGAAATACAATAACAATTCATCCATTTTTTTAATTTGGATCTGAATTTGTGACAAAGTTGTGATAATTGTTCTGCTTTTTGCAAAAAAGCCGAGACAAATTTATGAGTTGATATTAATTTGCACCTAGATTTACCAAAGGAGTGAGCCTTGGGTCATAACTGCGTATCTTCTACTCTCGCTAAGTTCGTTAATAAATTATAATAATACATGGGACAGGAGATTTCGTTGCTTTAAATAAGTACGCTACAAAATATATTAATATCTAAGAATTTAACATCAGGGATAACGAAGATATTTTAAAAATAAAATACCTAAAGTAAGCAATATATTAGTTATAATCATAGTTTACATAATTGTTATATTTAAACCTGAAACTAAGTTAAATGAAATCAATAAAAACGTAACATTGGCATATATTTACATAAATAATAAAACAGTACAAAAATTCAAAAGCCTTGGATTAAGCGCCATAGCTGACGGAGTCCGACGAAAGAGGAAAGTTTGAAGTTCATACATTTTTATTAAATCACGTGCGACATAAAATTTTGATATTATATCAGCTACTGATCGATGTCACGAATTCAGAGAGGAATGTTTAGTTATTTATTCATCGCCATACTCATACACCTATCCGGTGCTTGCCTCAAATCAGATTGTTGCTCCTTTAAGACTGGTCAAAGTAGTGACTTTACTTTTTTGTAAATCATGACACTTAACTAAGTTAAAACATTCGAAACATTAAGTGACTGTAATTTCCAAATATTTTTTGTGCTTGCGCAAACTATGAAAGTTGTTTTAAGAATTCACTGGCAAGGGAAGACAGAGGAAGACGTTTGATATTGCACTGATATATTTTACAATAGGTTATAAAGCTATCGTAATTGTATTTCTTTGAAATGAGAACTAAATTGAAGTAGTCGGATAGTGGTGACCTGATTTAGGCCGATTTTCCTTCACAAAAGCAGAATCATATTGAATTTCCAAGTGAAGTTTTAACTTTTATGAGACTACTCAAATATTCTGATTCAAGATGCGGGTTGAACGGGTTACGGCATCGAAGATTTATTGACATAAATTTTATTCAGGATTCCAATTCAATACGATTGGGCGATTGTAAAGGTTTTGCGATTCCAGCATCCGACTGATAGTCTATAAAAGTACAAAAATGAGCAGACATAGGTATTACTATAACAAAGTTACATGGCCATAATTCGTTGCATGATACACCTTTATGTACACGAGAGTTACAGTTATTATCTAATACGATCTGTCATTAAATTAGCCTTTAAAAATATATTTTAGAGCGGAACTAGAAGCTTTCACAAGGTTTAGAAAAATACAGTGGTAACCTCATTAGATTAGTGCCAAAGCCATTTTGTATAAATACGAGTATATCTAGAGTACAAAAACAGTCTCCAGATTAAATTCGGTAACGTAGTTTATTGATACGAGCTATTTAGAATTTTAAACACTAAGTACAAGAGTGTACTTTTAAGCATCTTTCACAATATTCTATTTTGGTACTCAAAAATCACTAATTTCTGGGTCAGTATCAGCGTACTTGCAAGTGAAAGGATTTCGTAGCCACGAACAAAAGGACCGATCACTATGTTGTTTGTATTTAGCAGTAGTGTGTTTCTTTGCATGAGCTCTAGCTACGGCTGCTCGACGTGTTGGATATGAATCGAGGGAAGACGCATCCGAATCGCGTGGTACCGAATCATAACCCGATTCTGCACGTCTTGAAGTAGCTGCTGGGCTATGTTTTCCTGTTCTAGGTGTAGATTCATGTCCGCTATCGTATCCGTCGGGTTTTGAACTCGCAACAACTCTTGCTACAACTTTGTCGTTTTTATCATTTTTTTCTGATCGCGGTTCCGTTGTAACTACTGGAGGCGTCACTTCCAGATGTAAATTGGATTTTAACTCTCTAAAAGTGCTTGACGGAGCCCCATTACCCGGAAGTCGTTTTTCTTCTCGTAAATTAGGATCAGAAGCTCCATCCGGATGTCGTAATGACGCTATTCGAGCGTCTGTTATGTCATTACCGCGGTATCTTTCAAAAGGTCCATAAGCATCATTGCGAGCTACATCTAAATCGTGAAATGCATCGCATTCTCCTACGGCACTACCAGGTCTTGACATTGTTCTTTTGCAGCTATCACATATTTTATCACTAGGTCTATATGCAGGTTCACTATAAACAGATCCATCACCATGATAATCTTCTGTGTCTCTTACATTACACAATGACAAAGATTGAAATTGTGGTGCAATTTTAGAAGTTGATATGTCATTGCCATCTAAAACCCTACGTGATCCATAAAGCTCACTTAGTCCTATCATTTCATCTATTCTTGAACGGGAAGAAGGTAAACTTTGATGTGGTATATTTGACAAAGGATTATCGCATGAAAAATTTTCTGGAAAAAAGGCCATAGCTTGCCTCAAATACGCTTCGTGTCTTATTTGTCTTTCAACTTCGCTATACAACGATAAGGTGTCAGTAAAAGTGGAGGCTACTGTTAAATTTTCTTGACTTAATATCCTTAAAGGATGATCTTCACAGTCATCTTGATCCATTTCTGGGTATGGATTATCCAATAAGCCCATACAATAAGCAATATCCTCTTCAGTTACTTGAAGACAACAATCTTGCATAGGAACTGGTTCTAATGGTTCTTCCACTTCAATTATTTCTAAAATTTCATCTTCCTCGTCCGCTGGACCTCTGCTCATTCCATGTTGGTCAATATCTCTGCTATGACTTGAAACTAATTCATCGTCCATTCTTAATCTTTCTTTATATTTACTATCTAAACTTTCCATTGATACTTCTCTACTACTGAGACTGCTAGGTTGAATTAAAGGAAGAGCTGGTGGTATTTCTGCTAATTCTTCACTATCATCATCTTCGTCTGGCTCATTTTTAGGTAAACTTCTAGAAGTACTTGGTTTCCGCTGTAGACTATAATCAGGTGGACCAATAATCTCTTCTTCTATAGTCATAGCCTTTGATCCAGCCTTTAAACCAGTTCGTATTGTTGATTCTTCAACGTGAATTCTTCTAGTCGTTTCTTTCATCATTTCCATGCGCTGCAGGTCAGGTTCTTCCGATAATCTTGCGTTAGGATCTCTGGGCTGAGCTTTATGACTTGGAGAATTATGTCTAGATTTATGAATTTGTGAGGTTTGATTTTCAACCCATTTTCTTATCATATTCTTTTTATGATTATCCATATATCCATATCCTATATTCTCACTTGTATGTGTGTTTAATAGACCGGCTTGTAAAGGTACTGGATTTGGTGGTACTGGAACTGAGTCAAATTGCTGTGGTACTTTGGGATCTTGCATTGGACCGTCAATCCATGTTTCTCGTTTTTTATTTTGCGTTTCTTTGATAATATGACGCGCTTCTACTAATTTAGATTTAGATATTCTAGGGCCATCAATCCACTGTTCATCACTACTTTTACCATCATCTGAAAATTGTTTTGGCAGTGTCTTTTTCATTGGTGTAGTTTTACCAATCGTAGAGTGAACTGGAGATGATTTTGGTGAATGAGTAGGTTGAATAATAGATTTTAGAGGCGATGATTTTGGGGAGGAATGTAATTTATGAATAGGACTTTTTTCTTCAACGACTTTTGAAAGCGATGATTTATGTCTTTGTTCCGCTGCTGAACCTCTTAAAGCTTTGCTTAACACACATCGGTTGTCGCCAGAATTTATATGAGGTATGTAAACCGGTGGGTGCTCACCATCAGTAGCATCATCCAAAGGCCCAACATATATTACAGTATCTGCAGATAAGTCACTGCTGGAAGGATCAGGTTCACTACTACTTGGTTTAGAAGCATCTTCACCGGAACTACCTCCAGATCCTGCATTGTTATTTGAACTATATTTTACTTTTCGGCGTCGAAGCCTGTGTATTCTTGATGCCAATTGTAGCGTTGTTAGAGTGTCTGAGTAGTTTTGTATATTTGGTGATACATGTACAATCATAGCAGTATGACATGTTAGAGAGCCAAGGCATTCTTTTAAAACATGTGTGAGGTTATGGTCTCGATATGGAAGATGCCTTTGTCCATTGAATATTGCTAGTAAAATGTTTCCTAATCCAGACAGTGGAATTCCTCCGTTGGCCTTTCCTCTTTCTGAATTTCCTAAGTCAATTAAATGTAATCTGCTTCGGCCTCCAGCAACTGCAACAAAAACAATGTCAAATGGATTATTCATGTCTGGGTAATTAATTATAATGGTAAAAGGACCTTAACATTTATTTTTGTAAATTTAAATTCGACTTTCTTATTTATTGTGTTAAGTTTCCTATTTTCTGTTTATAAGCATCAATCACTTGAACGATTACATTCGTATGCAGCGTTGCTTAACCGTTCTAAGCTTAAATCGCAGAGAATACGAATATAGAGACCATTAAAAATATTTATATCCCCTGGAAACGTCTCGATAAAACTCCTATACTAGGTTTGATTGTGCAGAACGAAAGTTGCGAAAATGTTTTCATGTTACTTTGGACTTTAAATTTGACAAAGAGTTAGTCAACAAATTTTTAGCATTAAACTTTGAAATTATAATTTTTGACCTCTCATTGTTCAACTGATTTAAGAAATATATGAAACTACTCTACTTATACTATAAAGTCGATACTAAGTGAACAACAGAGTTAAGCAACTTGTGGGTGTAGTCGGTAGTTATCGTAAATAGCAGATGTCAAGCTATGTCAGACGCCTTCAGGTGGCATAAAAACTTCTGATACTTGGGTTGATCGCTAACTTCTCCACTAATTCGCATTGAAGCAGCGTATTGGAATTATACTCTAGACCTTCTCAGTGATAAGGAGAGACTCGTGCTCAGTAGTGGACCATTAATAGGTTGAAGACAATACTTTAAAAGAATTTTACTGTTCATTAAGTCGTACTGTACGTTATTTTACGTAAAATTGTTACCCACTTTAATCAAGCAGTAACTTAGTTAAAATAACTTATAATTTTTCTCATATTCATAAGCTCATAATATTTAATTTAGAATCGCATTAATAGAAGTATGCCATATTTACCTGCTCCCTTTCCTCCTACACTGTATTGATAAACGTGGAGTGTGTACAGTAGATGGCTGTCTTTCCCCTCTTCTTTAGCTCCTCGAGTAGCCAACGCTGCATCCAAGTAAAAGGCAGCCTTTTCAGCGCTATGCACCCTTAGTTCTGATTGGTTTTGGAGATGTGTACCGAAGAGCGGGTCATCACGGAGATACACTCCTGGAGATTGCTCGGTATCTGTTAGGAAATCGTTTATACTGAGTTAAGTGTTATAGGCAATTTTATTTCATACTAAAATAAATCAGTAAAGATGAAGTGCTAAGTTTGTGTGACAGTAACTTATGATCAAGTCAAGTTACTAAGATGCTTCAACAATCTTTTTTTAGCACAAATTATATCTACAGATATAAAAAGATGTAAATACCGTTTTGGTAAGGCGCTAACAAGTCTCGTATCTGGTTGGTGTTGGTGCAGAGCTCAACAGCCGATACCCTGACGGAGAAGCGTGTTCCACACTTGTGTCTTTGCTCTGCGATTCCTCGGAAGAGCCATGATATCGCGCATGGGATGGCTCCCACTGATCCTGGTGTGTCCGGTCGCCCCAACATTGTATACGACTTGCCTGCAAAAATAATGGTCTTAGGAAAATCTATCTCTATTTCAACAGCAGTGACGCAGCATATACAATTTGAGTAGTTGATTAGTATCTAAGTGCTGCTATAATTGTGAGTAGAAAAAGAACTCCTTATGAATTTTTGTCACTTCTTCCTCTAAGACCAGTAACCACAGGGATTGCTCAAGCGATGGTGTAGCTTGACATTCAAAAAGGTTTTATAAAAACCATCTGCGAATAAATTACTGAATTTGAATTGATTTTATTTATTCGATGGCTTGTCCAGATTTCAATATACCAAACAAGCTATAATGCAAACATGAACAGAAATCGGTAAACTGATCGCAACGCTGTAGAGATTCTAAAATGTGAATCCGTCAGCCTAGTTATTTTAGATCGTTGAGCCATATTGAGTTCTTCATGAGTTTTCTTTAGTAGAAAAGTGTCTGCCTCAATTACTAGACAAGATTCACATTTACACTAGTAAACAGTACTCCTTATTATTTACGTGTCAGCCACTACAGCAAACGAATCAAGCGAATTAACATATATTATAATTTCTTAAAAGATTTATCGTAAATGTCACGATATTATAACAATAAGCTAGCAAACTTCTAAGGGATCTCAGACACTTATCATAGTTATGACAGAGTGTATGAACAAATCAAACTTCGAAATCCTGACGTCGTTACCATATTTGTTCAGTATTATACAGGCATAAGTAAATTTAATTATATTTCGAGGGAGACTTTACATTTGATCGGTCTTGTTTCTTATTCTGAGATGGAAAGGCCAGCATTTTGATAGGAGGATTATACAAATAACATATAAATATTTTTTCCCTTTAATATTCTTTTAAAACAGTAGTAGAAGTTTAAGTCTAAGTTAGTAGTAAAGTTTTTGAGCGTTAAAGGATTGTAGATGACGTGGGTACTTAATGTAATTTGTGTATTAATTTATTATCCTACAAAACTTATGATGATTTAGTAGGAAAGACGACTTTTTACACGATGACGTAGACACAATTAATTGTAGTTAGTCTTTTGCAATGTTAAAAATGGAATTGCAACATTTGAATTGAATTTTGGTGTAAGTGCTCTGCAATTTATATCTCTTATTGTTTATAAAACAGTTTCTGATTTCAAGTTCGATAAGATTTGTCGTTTCCAACTTTTTCATTGCTATGGTTCTAAGATGCGATTTATTTATTAAGAAATATATCGTTTTGTATTTAAGTACAATTCAAACATAATGGCGTGAAAAAAAGAAGAAACTAGACGAAATCTCCATGACAAGTTTCTAGATTCCCTTTCCAGTTAGTTGGATCGACAATCCCCAAAATAAACTGGATGTTGCACTAAGCCGGGACTCAGCGAGACGCGTTTCTCTCGCAAGTTTCATTTAACTGAAGCCTTCATTTAATTTGCATTTAAAGCCATAATCCCTTCTGCCGCAAGACTCACAATGTCGGTTGAAAGGTCGCTCTTTTTATTACTGTATTGTGTTATAATGAAATTTAAGCCACGTTTATACATATTCAAAAGGTAAAATATTTTTGAGATAAGTAGTTTAAGAATAAGATTAATGTTCTTAAATTTATTACCTAAAAGTAATAGAGCTCACAATGTTTTCATGGAATCTGAATTATTTGGGAAATTCTTAATTGTTTTTTATACTGCGTATAATATTAGCTAATTAATAGGTAAAGATATTTCAATATTGATGTAGGAAAGTAAGCAGACATTATCCTGACTAAATGCTATTACGCCTTCTTAAATTGAATGTGTACGCCGAGTTTGATTTCAATTAGAAGGTAATATCTAAGTTTCTTATATCAACGAACTCATAAACATCGTATAATAAATAAGTGTAGTAATAAATTTTAAATTTTAATCAAAACTCTGTCACCAAGATGCAACCAATTTCATATATAGTGGAGCTTCATTATCAATAATGCTTAGATGCGATGCGAGATAGTCCCACCTGTTTAAACTTTCAATTAAGAGCACCGTCTTCTCCCATTCGGATGCAAATCTCAGCTGCAAAAGTTCCCTTGTGGTCTTGATAAATAGTGGAGCAGTTGCCTGCGATGTGCTTGAATTAGAACTTTGCTATATTTACTGCGGAAACTTCAATATTTGCTAGTTTTCCTGTTGCAACTGTTTCTACTTTAGGATTGGTTTCCTTTTGGTCGTTTCTTGGTGTTCATTAAAATATTTGACTGCAGAGTCCATTTTCATTACAAGGAATAACATATTATTTACTTTGTACATATATATCTTTGTACATATATACATATATATCGTACTCGTGAATTGTTCTCTATACGAGTATAAGGGTTTATTCATTAAACTCGTTCATGTAAAATATGATTCTAATTTTCATTAGAATCATTCTGAATCAAAATCATTTCTGATTTTTAACCGATTTCCAAAAAAGAAGTGCTTCGGCTGAATTTTTTATGTATGTTTGCTCATACCTTTTTATCGGGTGTACCAATTTTGATGAGTCTTTTTATATTCATATTTAACTGTTTATATTATTTGTGTTGTTTTACAAACCCATTTTACATATATAAACCGAAAGTCTTAAACGTCATCATGTCAAATCTTTCTCCATACTTAAGTAGTTTTGACGTCATCACAATAGCTGCAACTGTAAGCACCCGCAATGTAGTAAAATATGCCTCACGTTTAATAATTTTTTCTTTGAACCATAAAATTATTTAAAACCATCTGTTATTTCACGCACTATATTTTACTACGTGTTGAAACCTCTAAAAGCATTCTGTAGTTGCACTTCTGTAGTGAGGTCGCAGGTTCGCTCGTTATAGTTGAGAAAGTTTCCATATTTGCGGTTCTCGCTTTTAAGTTTGGTGGAATTAGATTTTATGATCAGCGTGGGAATAGCTTTTGTCTTTCTTAATTGGCTTATGTATTCTTAATTATCTTTATTAATATATTTTTAGATATCTTAAGCTTATGGTAAAATCCTACTTCTACAGTTGAATATAAAATTCTTCTCAATCCTAGAGACCAGATAATTTCTTCTATTCGTAGTATTGGTGAGATTGGCGTCAAAGCATAACTAGTAATTAATAAAAAAACGTGTGTATGTACGCACGTAAGAAGTAATCCCTTTTGAAGTAACTAGATAAAAATCGTATAACTTCAAAAATACTTTTTTCTGAAACTAATTATAAACAGACGAGTCATCTAAAGTTAAGTGATCACCATCATCTATTGACATCAGTAACACGACAGGCATAATCGGTGCATTTGACAAGATGACAATGCACTTGATGGCATAACATTAATTTAAAAGTGTCATATTTACCAAGTCCCGCGTGTCCGAAGCAGAAGAGGCAACCGTCAGTGCCGTTGATGACGGCATGAATGACGTCAGTCAGCGCACTCGAACATATCTCCGTCTGAAACAAATTTATATCATTCTAATACACAATTATACTATTCTTCTAATTATTTTATGAAGATTGTTTAGTGTAATAATGAAGGTTTGCAACTTTTCCCTTTATTACATAAAATTTCATATTTGTGAATAAACGTTTAACAGTTCCTTCTTGTCACGTACTTAAATTTGCCCTTGTAATTGTACAATTATTTTGATTATAACCCATCAGGCTTTTAAAGTCCACTGCTGGACATAGGTCACCCACAATTGGTACCACTGTGACCTGGTTTTTGGGCCCTCTTAATCCACTGGGTAACCGTTGTCCGTCGGGCACCTGCTGTCTTCTTTAGGTTATCCGTCCACATGGCCAAGAGCGACTTGTGCTCGTTGTACCAAGGCCTGACCACCAATCGATTACTTTACGAACCCATCTATTATTCGTCCCCCATCCGTTTTGATTATAACCCATATATATTCATATTTATGTATTTATATGTAACAGACACAGTAATAATGCGCTAAACACTCGTACACCTACTTTTTTCTCCTTTTCTTCTTCATAACGAAGAATTATTAAATCATTAAATTATTTTTGGTTATAGTTATTTTCCTGCTTCATATAACATGTCAAGCATAGGATTTTAAGAAGTCGTTTTGATACAGCCAATTGTAAAGTATTCGCCAGTATCACATAAAGTCTATAGAGTAAAGGGACATTTCGTTGATAAGTTTTTAAACAAAATGTTATACCTACCTATAAACGCAATTCAAACTACCCTTAAAATGTATACACAAATGCCTGTACACACAAAATTAGCTCAAGCACGCAGAAGCAATAATAACAAGAAAGGAATTACTAAGTCTTCCACTAATCCATCTTAGTCTGCTTGATGAATTCTGAAAATTAATTTCTAAGTCTTTAATTCTCCGAAGAGATTAGGTATGATTAGCGGATTTAAATTTGGAATAATTACATTGTAGGTACTAAAATTGTAGACTACGGTTACCCGCTAAATAATATAAGCTTTAACTCGTAGATACGATGTAATTTTGAAATTGGAATTGTATTACTATTCTCAAATATGGCTTACCAAAATGAATCCGTAGTAATAACTACTAACGGATTATGATGTTATGTAAATACTTACTAGCGGATTCTAAATATACTATACTCTAATTTAATGTGTATACCTATGTAGTTTGATTGCCATACAACAGAGATAAAAAGTTTATTCATTGATTGATCGGATTGAACTGTAAATTTTAGAACATTCTGAAGCAATCACGAATTCACACATGATCAAGATCGATCTAACTTATCCATAAGTTTAGTGGACATTCACACGGATAGAAGAGTTTATTATTATAATTATATTATTATAAATTCTTTCATTTATAAATTTTTTTTTGAACCAAAAATTGCCTTTTCCGAAGTTTAGCCGAAATCCCCGATAAAGGCAATACCGATTACATAATCGCGCGATAAAATTCTTAAGTAGATGGAAGGTGAGTATAATGCTTTGAATAATTTAAGGAAATCCGGCACTTACAACGTGCCCCGAGAAAAGCCAGGCTAAGCACGCTTCCATGATGTTTTCATGGTGTTTTCTTTACCGAATGAGGGTTCCCAGATAATTAAACAGACTTACAGCAAAGCGTCGAGATTAGATTCGAGGGGTCCCATGGTTTTTGGGAATACGGGATCGGTCTAAAGTTAAATTGAAATCGGGCTTTAATTCACATGCTAGTTTTTAATACTGAACATTTATAAATAAAACACACATCTACTTATGCTACGATGAAACCAGACGAGATGAAAAATGCGCTTGAAAAGGCGCCAGTCATTGAATATTTAAGTAACAGTTTATTTCAATATATTTAATAGGGAGGGAAGTGTCACGCATGTCTAAGAGTATATACCATCATACATTTTTCTCGCGGATTGTTGCAAAGAAGACTTATACTAACTTAATTAGTTTATTTCAAGTTTTGTTAACAATAACTGTTTCTAGCAGTTAATGAAAGGATATATTTATGTTCTTCTAAATGAGCTATATGAATTCGATAAGACTTTATCATGTAAAAATTTGCTAATACATGTTACCCCAAAATATTCATATCCTTCCGATATTTACTTTTCTCACATTTGATAAACGGCTGGACGAGATAAGTTTGCTTTATATTATTTTTCATCATTTTACTTCAGAATTACATTTGTATTAACAGAGAATTGAATAAATAACGAAATTTTTAGTATTGGAAATATATATACTAAAAATATACAATAATTAAAGTTCATTCAATTAAAGTACGACTCTTAATAAAAAACAGGAATGATATGGTCATCCTATTACAGGGATTCGTACTAGGTGCGGAAATATTGAAATTGTTTTGAATGAGAATTTTAATGAGCATCTCTCCGGTCGCTAATTGGAAACGCTTAGATATGATTCCGAGGGTATTTAATCGAATTTATTACTGTTTTTCTAAATATTTTGTTGTTCCTACCCCGTAATATAGTGTTTGTTGAGATCCAAATTAAATAAACCAGTTAATAAGATCGCTTAGAAGCGCGTAAGTGATTACTATGAAATTAATTTGAATAAAAAGGAATACCTATTGTTATATTGTTCAGTTCATGTTTATAGATTTTGGCAGGTTTGTTTGCTTCTAAAAGTCTAATTACTTTTTTGGTCTTAGAAACATATAACCTATTTAACAAGAGTCAACATTTACCTCCACAATTTTGCGGTTGTTTTATTACCAATTTTGTTATTAAGTGATTGATGTTATTACTGGTATATCCTTTAGTGAATTCTGTCTTGTTAGCTACCACCAACTTGATCCGAAACCAACCTGTGCCATGCAAACCGTGTTCCGGCTAAGGGCCTAGATTCAGAACTTTCTTCCTTGGCCGACAACACATTGCTGATACCGATATGATAACTTACCATCATGTATTTAGTTCGCTTGTTTGTTTACAATTCAATACAATACAATTTATATACAATTCTTCTGCTGTTGTTGTCTCTCTTTGTTAGCATACAAGAAGATTCGAGAATGGAGAATGGATCTTACAAAATCTTTCTTTATGTTGCAGGAAAACATTTACTTAATACGATATATGCAATAAGTGATACGGTATCAGTAGTCCGGCTATTTGCAACGGGCAGGCAAACAGCCAGTTTATAGATGTGAACGTGTGTTCTGCAGCTATCAGCTATAACTCAGCCGCTGGTGAGCTTAAGAGATTAGCGCGCGTCGCTGGCCTGCCAAGCGCAGGGACCCTATCAACCAATAACAATATTAAGTATTTACAAACATGCAGAGGGGTCAGCTACTATTTACAAATAAATGCATACAAATAAAGGCACTTTATTGTTCATTGATTTAAATGTTATTAATCTATCACAGAAAATATTTATTATCAGTACGTGAAGACAAAAAATTCTATGCCTTCCAACAATTACGCGAGTGAAGGCGTATGAAATTTAACACATTTATATAAAGAGCATAGAAAGATATAAATTTTATGCAATGCGTTAGAAACATATAAAATAAATAATATGCACACTAAAATTTATTTGACACACAATTATAATAGTGCTTCTATTGTTTACGTTTATATTATCAACGTGAAATAACTGTTTGAAATATGTATTATGGACGAATTTAAACAGCAGATATAATAGGTGTAGTTATAATAAAACAGTTATAATAGTGTGTAGTTATAATAAAACAGTAAATGTACATAGAAGATATTTGATAAATTCTACATCGTATTTATCAATGCAATGAATGGCAATGATTTCAGGAATTTTTATTTTATAGATTTATCTGATAGTTTAGAAGCGGAGCTTGGATGCGATTTTTATAGAAATTTGAGGTAACATTAAGTATTTGTTTTGTTAGGGATGATAAATAAAAAAGATAAGTTCATTTAACGAATCCCGTCCCTAAGAAACCTTATGGGTAACACGTAATCTGGATGGGATATTAATATTTGAGGTAACACAAAGTATTTGTTTTATTAAGGGATGATGAAGAAAAAGTTAAGTTTATTCAACAATTCTGGTATTTAAGTAATATTAACTAACAGTCACGAAATCTAAATATGTATTGGAATAATATGTTTGAAACATGGTTAACTATTTCTTTGGATTCTGATACTTTTAGTGAACACAAATAACATGCTCTGAAGCGTAGCGCGATCGAGTTACTATTCCACTCTAACAACGGCCAACCCAACCCTTGAAGCTAGAGAACTGAAATTTAGAACATTAGTTTCCTTTACAATATAGACGAGATTTAAAAACATATATACATGATTTTATATATGATTTTATATTGTGTACAATTAAAGAATATTGTACTTTAGACACCTCAGATACGACATTTTAAGTGGGGTATGATCATTAAAAAGAGTCTATAATAATAAATAACGATACACACTCAAACCTCTACAATAGGACTGTAGTGTGGGTGTTATGGACAATACAGAAAGAAAAGGATACACCCAGACCGAGAACAGAAATTTAAAGTCATCAATCAATTTTCTGCACCGCTGGAAATCAAACCTAGGAACCACTGAACAACGGCTTTTTAAGCATTACGCCACGCGGGTCGAATTTTACATTTTACTACCCTGTTGTTTGAAATTCTTTCAGGTTAAAAAATTGTATTTCCGCTTTGATTGACTTTAAAATGTATATGGGTAAGTCAAATTAATAAAATCCACAATATTTCAAATTCTCTCAGCATTGAGAATAAAGACGATTTATATTTCACTTTTAAGTTGCCTTATTTCAATAATGAAACCATGGCAAATTCCAAATTTACTTTATTGCAACGCGAG
>DWJN01002633.1:0-14922 GCA_018248895.1 Carystus phorcus
AAAAAACTTTAAACAGCTCTCCTGTAAAGTCGGATAGACGTCGCTTACGAAACATTGCCTTTCCAGCGTCGATATAATTATTTATAACTTTTATCTGGCGTGAAATGTGTCTCAATAAAAGGATGTCCTTTTGAAATAAATGGCACTTGCAGATAGATGATAGACATATGTACATTGAAATATGTATTATAACATTGTAGTTTTGTTAACTTAAAGATACATATTTGTGTATTGTTTATAACTTAGTTAAAGGTCAATATTTAACTCTGAAAGACAGATTTATCGAAAATTTAGCTTGAAGGCGTTTGAAAAACATATTCCCTACCTAATTCTGAATTTTTAAAAGGTGTAAAAAAGGTTTACATTAATTTCAAAGATTCTCGATTTTATTCAAACGAATTCAATATAAAATATCCACTTCAGTGGCTCGAGTAGATTGTGAAAAATATAGATATGTAAGTAGTTTCTTTTTGTTGTAATTTTTAATAAATCTTTATATCAAATGAACTCGCTTTTTGAACATGCTGGAAATATGCAGAAACAAATATTTTTGTCAAAGGAAAAATTGGGAGCGAAAACATTGACGGACTAAAATAGCGCTTTGTGGGCAGAAATGTCAAATACTTTTAACGCAAATATAAACTTGAACATGAATATTCTTGTTAATAATAGACATTTAACTTATGTTAGGAATGTTCTGTGAAGGTAGCAGAATTGCTCGCGTGATAATATTAACACGCTGTTTTAATTATTATCATTGAAGCAAACTTCTAACAGCTGTTTGTAGTAAGTATAAATTCATAAAACTAATGATGTCTCGATGTATTATTAACGACAAAAATATATTTCCGGAAAGTAAAATATGTTAAAGTAATATCGATATTCAAGCTACAACCTAGTTATAACAAAAAGAAAGTATATAACAATATTGTTCTTTTATATAAACATAATATCATATACAAAAATTGAAAACGGAAATGTTATTTCTTATTTTAAAAATATTATTTATTTTGAATTTAGAAAGTTTTATATTAGATGACCTTCAAAATGTTATATAAAGTCAACGGTAAGTCGTAAATAAACCTTAGTGAAATATCCCCTTACAAACACATGGATATTTGCGTGTTACGTTCCGCGAATTTGCAAATTCTGCATGCTAAGACGAAACAATGCAGTCTGTTATCGTATCTAATTATTATGAATTTCTTTACTTATCGTTTAATATACTCGTGTGTTTAATTAATTACGTTTATATTTTATGCTGTTAAATTTTAAATTGACAAATTATTTTTCATGAATTGATTGTACTAAAATAAACACTAAACATTAGCGCAAGGTGACAGAATAAAAACATAAATGAAAAACGCATCAGAGCAAACATAAATGAAAAGCGCACAAATGATACAAAGTACAAACAAAGAAAAATAAAACAAAAACATGTGTATTATTTAATATTTCATTATTTAATACCCCAATTTAATAGCAATAGTTTTTCCCAAATATCTTTCGCTTACACAATCAATCGGTGACAATTTTATTACGTGTTGTAAATTACGTAGAGACTATATAAAAACATTTGCAGTAAAATCTAGGCTTTGCAAATTTGCCGTACGCCATTTGACTCCAGTTTCTGCATGACCCAGTACAGACGTCTATAGAATTTTGTTTACATTAGTTACGAGATAGCGATCGCACGTGTTTTTAAAGCATGTGAGTCAGGACAACCGCGCAATCCAGCGCTCGGTGCAAACTCGAGAAACGTGATTTTGTGCGCGGCAATGGGTTACCTCACACTGTACGATTTTAGCATGTTTCAGCTATTTGCGGGAATGTTGTAACGTCCCTAGGGTCTCATCTAGGATTAATGATAATAAAAATGCAATTCTTTTAAATCCCATGCAAATCAGATAACCTTCATCGGTAAATCTATATCTACCTAAGTTAATAGTTGAATAAAAATATTTTGTGCTATCGTTTCTATGATTAAATAAATAATAATCAATTAGTTCTGGACATATTCTGGACTATTAACATGAACTTCTTTACGTATCTCCTTATCGTGATCATACATTTTTGTTCCTAAGTTGCCGGCCGGCGTGCGCATTCTTAACGTTTGTGGTACTAAAAATAGCATTCCTAAGATAATTTACGGACCAATAAAACGTCGACCGTAAACGAACAAATAAGAAATAAAACGTGAGACCTTGACGGATAGCGGCTTTGCAATGTGTAGTATCTATCTGTGCCGAAGTACATCTTCCAGTATCTATTAAGTGCTTCCATTAAGCTAATAATTTTCTTAGTGAGTTTTGTTCTAGTTTAGGAGTAAACAAGTCCTAAATGAATAAGGTCACGGTATTAGCAGGAAAGACTACTGAATTTAGCCGGCTAAAATGCATACGCACCAATTCCACCAAAAGTACTGAAGCAGCATGGTTGAATAAGCCTCCTCTAAGCCTCCTCAGTGATCCGCATCCTGTATTGGGCCATTAATTGGTTGAATACTGGACAAATAATAGATTGTAAATGTGCAATGTACGTCTCGACTTTTATTACTGACGACTTATTTTGAACTACATGAACCTCCAGTATACAAAGTAATGAAACGTAAACAAGTCACAATAGTAGCCAATTAGGCTGTTACATCCCGTATAGGATGATACTAGCGATCCACTGCGTACTTACATCTTCCTGTTTACTAGGTATGTACAATCATATCGGGCCCCAAATTGAGGCCTCGAGTATCGAATCAACCTGTATAATATGTGGACCTATTATGAAGTTCGCATTTTTGACTTCCTTTTTGTTGGTTTGAAAGCCTATAAAATCACATTATTTATTGCATGACTACTGAAGCAAGCAGTAGACGAACATAATTGCAAGTGGAATTAATATTTCATTTCATACTATACTTCGTTGCACAGATACGACAATGAGCTATTTGCATACATTAGCACTTTAAAATACATTAAAATGGGGAACAATCTAAGTTTATTATAAAAACACAGACATCATGAGGCTACAGGGAATAATAACCGTGAGAAAAATTCGTGTGGCGTCTACTATGATTCAATTTGTTGTGCTTGAAATCTGATGAACAAACTTAAATATAGATTTGCTTTCCAATGTTCGACCGCCTTCATATAACAAACATTAATATCTCGAGCACTACTTCTTATCTTACTTCAGACCTAGATCGAGTTGTTACCTCAATCGAATATGTTGTAAACTCTTTCAAATCGTTGGAGTAAATGCATGATTAAATAATGCTTTAATTGGAAACTAGATCTGATCAAGAATTTCGCTGCGTTCATATTTGGGACAAACATGGTCAAGATTACAGAGTTCAAATTTCAAAATCGAGATTGAATCGAAAACCAAATTACACTTGAATCGATAGAAGTAGTAAAACTACTGGCACGTGTTCAAATTACCTAGACGTCTTGGCAATGCAAGCCAAAAAGCGTTGTTTTCACTCTGAACGTATTCGTGTTACTATGCCTTATGTATTTTTACATTAAGAACATGTTAAATTTCTGTCAATACATTATCATTATCGTCCATCATGAAGGCATCAATCGGGATTGAAAGCAGACTTTTTCTTGAAGTAAATACTTCGCTGCAAATATTGTTGGATATATCTACTCTCTACATAGGAAATGTAACTCGTTCACGCTTCGCTACTGAAACCTATGCCTAGTAGTCAAGATAATTCATATCAAAACAACCGCAAATTATTTTTCAGTCGACTACGATAATGATTAAGAATGTGAAAAGACAAAGGGGATAAGGACAGCCAAAGAAGAAATGGATGGACTGTGTGCGAGACCATATGAAAGAGTAGGAAGTAAATGTAAAAATTACGGCTAATAAGAAAAAATGGAAGAAAAGGACATATTGCGCCGAGAACATATAAAAATGGGAAATGGACAAGAAAGATGTTGATGCCAAATTTTGCATCCAAGAATGGCCCTGCAGTAATGAAAGACGTTATTGTAACAAATCCAAAATTTTCCTAGACCTAAATAGTTAGTCTTCGATCATTGTATACAGTGTATTGATTTAAACCTCGATGTAATGAGATAAATATAACCATGTGGCCTCAGAATAGCAACTTTGAAGCCGGTTCGTTGACTTCTAAATAATTTATTCAACCCACATAAAACTGTGCTTGCTAGCTGGATGCGTATTTATGTACATAATAGGCTTTAACTTATAATACGTTTTATGTATAGTTACTTATGTGCTTTGATTACCGTTAGAAGTAGCTTTTGTAAGTAGTTTTTTGGGCCAGTCGAGCCATTCCATTCTTTTCTTGTATCTATACAAGGTATTTTTCTTATATTGATTCCCTATAACATAATTGTGTGGCGAATATAACTAGAAAACCAACTTATAACCCTTAAAAGATAGAATTACTTTTACAAGGCTTACATTTTTTGTATATGAAGGGATTTTCATTTATTTAAAATTTATTGCCTGCAATAAAAGATATCACGTTAAAAGCAGTGACTTATTATTGCTTAATGTATTCTGTACCAGCTAATTATTAACTAATGTCGAATACAAATGCTTAACACAAAATTTTTTGAAGTCCAAAATAACGTTAATGTTGCAATGAGTCTATTTAATATCAAAAGCTAATTTTAAACAGAAATCAGTTAGGTGAACTTATTCATGCTTTCAGACTAACCATGTGAGAGATAAAAATTAAACAGGTTTTCAAGTATTTTAGCGACCGATATTCACTTTAATTTGGTTCGTTGGTATTGATTGACCCCATTCCTACGTTCCTACGACATTACTGCCAAGGATTAAAGTTGCCCCTTGTTGTGTTATCGATATTGAATCCAGCGATAGTGCTGATTGGTCAAACTATTATTATTCGTTTTACGAATTCATATTTGCAGACCAATTTTGTTTTAAATAAAACTGTGTTAAATATGAAACTAAATGTTGCATAAAATTTAAACACAAATTAAAAATTTCAGGATTCGATATTCCTAGAAAATATTACTAACCTTCTTTTACATGAACACCTTTTTTGTAAGATTTATTTTACATATTGGCTACAATGTAACTTTAAATTATTGAGTTTCTGCACCGCTCATTAGAATCCTAAGTAAGCATGCAATAATAACGGTTTCTATATGAACAATATAATTTATAACATGAAGTCACAGCTGTGTTGCTTCTTGTTGGCATATTTACCTCTGTTAGGAGCCAATTAATTCCGTCACTATTACACTAAGTCTTACATAGGCACTAATTGAATATAATATGTTATTATTAACTATTTTATTATGCTTATATCGCGGCGCCGTCATTTCTCTGTTGTCTCGGGCTATTAGACTTGACATTTCAGTATTAACTTTACTTGTAATCTTTCCTTTATTGATACAATGTTATTATAAACCATTCTCGATAAAATTAGATATAAATCCGGACGGGGCTCTTTGCTTCACGTGTCAAGGGTGTTTATAAATATGCCAGTATCAGTAACTGTGTTTACTGTTTATCTGTTAATATAATCATTTTAGGCGCAGATAGCGCCTCAATATTAAGTAAGTATTGATTTATAGAAAATTATCTCATACAACATATTCTATTATTTTATTTCAAATATTATTTGTCGTTACATTCATAAAAAGCAGTTGTAGTATTAAAAATTTAATAATCTTGTTATAGAAGTTCCTTTCAACACAATCTTATAACTCTTCACGCAGGGAAACAGATTCCTGTTCCGAAATAGAAAGTATCCTAAATATACGATCGTCATTTATTGATGGTTCATGGAATTTTAATAATGTAAATAAATTTATATATATTTCAGTAAATATAGTAAAAATGTATTATTCCTATATTTGTCCAATACTTGTCTGTAATGATATTTTACTTGCTGAATCAAAATCATACAGTAGAAAATATTTTTCTATTACCTTTTCAATTTTTTTTTAACATTTTAATTTGTTTCGAAAAATTTCAGAAAATTACCCTATACCCTACTCGTGACATAACACACATAATTTCTTCAAGATTTATTCAGTAGTTTCTACTTGTGGCCAGAGAGAGAATGTTACCTCGAAAACAAAGCCGTCCTACATTAAAATAAAAAAAAAACAATGTACATAGTTGATCGCGTTACAGTTTTATTTTTTTATTGGTATATGTTTTAATTAAACTTCTTACCTATCTTGAGGACATGAAACTTATATAACCTAAGTGATTATTTTTTAATTTGTTAAGTTATCATGTACAACTAAGAGATCTGTTTCATATTTATATCCAAAAGATTTTTACGATATATTTTGTAAAATGTCTAATACGATGTACATATATCGATTCACGTGCTCTGGATACTTCCATAGCGACATGTGTTTTTTTCTTCCTATCTTAATCTAGTTTCATATAAATCAACCTCATTTGATAAAATGATTGATGTAGACGGATAGTCACGTAAGTTAGCCATTTTTAAAACGTGAGTAGACTGTATCAAATTCTTATTTAAAGCATATATAGTTTAGGATATTTTGTGTCGTAGATATTGATAGTATGAAAACTTTACAGTAGCACGGTAAAAAATGTTTAATATCGTCGGAATCCAAATCTAAGTTATCTTAGGAGTAAAAATTTGTGATGTTTTCTACAACCGATTACAATGTCAATACGCGAATTCAAGCCGTATGAACGTCATATAAATAAATTAAACTAAGTTTAATCGTTAACAGTCTTACTTTTTCTATGATTAACTGTAGTAAACTTGGGATAACATTTATTGTTCATATGATGTTCTGTGACTAGAGAGTGAATATTTAGAGTGTCGATTGTATTGTAATGTTAAGAGATGAAAATATGAATATACTCGTTAGGGATAATCATAGTTGTATGTATATTTGTCATTAATGGTATGTCGTAGAGGTACTTAGTTGTTGAGCAAGATCCTGGATCTTTAATCGTTGTGCAATCGCATGATGCAATATTAGGTACAACTGAGGAGCTAGTATCATGAAATAGCATTGCAATTTTATTCAGTGTCATTAAACAATACACCAAGATTGTGACATACAAACATACCTATTAACGTTATTGTTAGTGAGCGGTAATAATCTGTAACAACTCTGACGACATATTATATAAATTATAAAAATTAAATATTTTCAGTTCTATGTGCAACCAAACTGTTTGTGATTGTCATGTTAAATATTTTATCTTATTCTTTTCTTTTGGAGATTTCAATATTTCTTAAGCGATCGGAATCAGAATTACCGAAATCGTTTGAAGTGCTAATGTCCAATCCACAGTACAAAGTACCCGCGAAGAAAATTACCTCATACGACCACAATTTTATAAATGACCGTATGTAGATGCCTAATCAGGCTGTATTTTACCTAGAAGGTAAAATAACTTAAAAGTCAACTAGTAACTGTTCTTTACTATCGCACGCCGAAACTATTTGTGGTAATTTGCGAATCGTCCACACATATATGTATGTATATCTTGATTGAGGTAGTTTCGGAATAAAAATCCATCGCGTGGTCTTCACATTACCCCGCGAGGAGCTTGAAGAATCAACAGGATTAGTCTTCCCCTCTCTTTAAGGTTAGGCTGTTACTACAAGCTGTGAATCGAATGGAGGGCCATGTAAGAGGTTCCTATAGTGTCTTCCATCTTGGTAAAGCGATAAAAGCGAAATATAAAAAGCGGACGACAATGGTTGCTAAATTTAAATATATAATGGGACTGCAGCTAGCTACATTGGATGTGCTATTGAAAATATTAAATAATTGAGGCTACCGTGACTGTAAACTGAATGTCCACTTACAGTTAACAGGAGTTCATAGTCAAGCCTTGTTAGATGCAATTTCATCGCATTTGCGGCACGCATTGACCTTGACCAAAGTCATTCATGGATCGAAGTTGAACGTTATGGCTATAAATAGAAATGCGACAATACGTTTTCTTTTGATTGGCGCCCGAACGTGCTTCTCTGTCATTTGATTACTTTCTCGATTAAATTTATTATCAAGATGATGTATTGCGTAACATCGAGGTTTGTTTTGTCTGTAATTGTCTTTTGTAGAAAGAGTTAAATAACCGTATGTAAAAGTATTTTTTATTTTAAGCAAAAGTATTCGTTTTTCATGGTTTGACATCCACACAATTAAACATCGAGGACTTCCTTCGCGAGAAGGCAACCTAGGATGTATAATTAGGTTATAACTAATTCCGTAACCTCTGCGGGCATACGTAGAAAACCCATCTAAGTAAGTCAAATAAAGTAAGACAATCGAATTAATTGTTTATAAAAGCATAAAACATGATCATATAAATAAACATACATTATTAAACCATGTAAATAATCCGGTGACTGTCGCATCTATCTTTATATGATAATTATTCAACAGTAGTAACCCACACCGGAACTAAGTATTTGAACAACAAAAATAATATTCCTCTCCTGTGTACATAAGTTTTGTGTGTTTATAAAGTGGTTTATTAAGCAACCTATAACCCTTAACGATCCTCTCTCTAATCATTTAAACGAGGTTACTTTATGTGTATATCTGTTATTTTTAAATTCTGCTATCAATCTCTGACATACATTGTTTGTGGAAAAATCTTATTTTGCGTGCAGTATTTTTACACCTACAAAGAGCAAACATGGGAGATATCGCAATTGCGATAGTAAAATTTGACGTATTTGTTTATATTTATGATGTAATGTTTATAATAAAATACTAAGAAATAAATATAACGATATTGGTTACGCACAAATTGTGGCTCGTTATTCTAGAGTATATTTACTTTAGTCATTGTGAATGCTATCACCAAACAATCGCGTGCAATCAACGTTTAAGAAAGTTGATGGATAATCTCTATTTATAACCGACTTGCGTTAGTTTCACTTCTGTACGTAAATGTACGAAGTTTATTTTAACATATAAGTACCATATTTTTGTCAATATATCTTTTTTTATTACAAGGTTACTTGATTACAATCTTACTGGATGGTAAGTGGTGATTGTATTGGAGTGTAAAGTGCACTAACTTAGAAGATGTATTGAAGCCTCATAATTTATTCTAGTCTTTCGCGGTACAAACATTGTTTACTTATTTCCATTTCATATATTTTAGTTAATGACATTCATTCAAATAGTTTTGATTGGCCATTACTCTTGTGGACGCTGGGTGCATGGTTAGGAGTTGAATACGAGGACAATTGCGATTTTTTGACGCTGAAAGTTACTTTTTTGTTATATAATAAATGAGTAACATAATATATGTAATATTAATTGCAACTCGTTTCCAATAGTTTGGTCTGTTTCAGTTTGTGCTTGAGGCAATTGGCTACATTCAGCATATAGCGATAGGAAAAGTTAGTTAAAATTGTTAGTTAAAATTGCTTTGCAAAATCTTGTAAACTATAGAATTATTTCACCAACTATTTGTATTTCATTACATTACATTCTCTGTCATATACATTTTAATATTTCATAACCTTGAGTAATTATTAAGGATTTATATAATTTGCGTACATATTGTTCATTTATTGACGGATTTAATTAGCTACGGCTCAATAACGAGCAGGTATTAACTGCAAACGTTCGAACATTGTACGATCACGCACTTGCCTACTTGTATTTGCTGATTTGTTAGCGTATCGCAATCTAATTTGGTTTGCTGAATGTAAATGGATTTATCTAATTTCATCTTGTGAGATCCGTGCGCCGGTTGGCGACCACTAAATTGATTTGCCCAACATAAACAAGGTAAAATACTAGTCACATACATCCAAAATAGTCCATATTTATGTTATATATTCCTTCATATATTCAACATATAAAATAAATAATAAACCTTTTAAAAAAATATTACAAATCGTAAATATATTGAACTAACTTTTAAAAACTATGACCTCACGTTCAGTACTGGTCGGCTAGTGAGATGAATCAAGACAGTATCCAAATGTAGTATTAAAATTTCAGGGATGTAAAGAAAGGCGATGGAACTGTTCATTTATATTTTTTCTGTAAATATGCCAATGCATATTGCCTTTACGCATTCAATATGTGTTACGGGCCTAGAAGAAGATCGATGATCCGCATTATTCGAAAAGTAATAATCCTCCGAAACTGCGACCGAAACTTTTGACGCTCGGATATGTTTATGTCCGATTTTGTATTCAGTTCTTATTATGTTCGATAAACAACTTTGTCTAATGAAATCTGTATAGTTAAGCTTATCTATGTATATCTCTATATCCTTCTTATATTTTTCAACCGCATTTATTTCACAAGTTCATATAATCTTAATTAGTGTTCATCTTTAATGGTCTGGCCTTGGAAAAAGTTTAGTTCTATTTGTGGTATTATCAATTAGAGTGAGTCATTTCGTGGGAGTCGAGTTAATTGTCATCTTCTTCTCAATGTCGCTGGAGGATTGTACGCTTCTGTAGTTTTCCATTGTTTTCATCTTACCTGTTTGCAAAGAGATAATACAAGTATTCATCCATTTCTCTTCATGTGTCACGGAGGAAGATTTCACTCGAGATAATATAATTAATAATACTGCGTCTATAAAGTGTAACATGTTTAGATAAAGTGATTTATAAGACATGTATGTACCTTCAAATATTTTGTAATCTTAATATATATAAAGTACGTGTCACGGTGTTTGTCCGCTATGGACTACTTAACCGATTTTAATCAAATTTAGTACACCGTGTCCAGTTCGATCCAACTTAAAAGATAGTAGAGGTTTCATCTTAATCTATATATAGTCGTCGATATCTTAATCAGTGCAGGTACATTTACAGATTTCTATTATGGTTTTTCCGATTGTAAAATAATTTTTATTCGATAATTTTTTTACTCATCGATTACAAAGATCTTTACATTTAGTTAAGTTGCAAAAGCTTAAATAACTAATGCGTCCCACTTACTATAAGACATTAGCATAATAATAATCTGTTAAGAAATGTGACCGCATAAGTGAATCAGTCAGTCGTGTGCTCGACTTGATCCTATACAAATATTGTACACAACAACCGCCGATGTATTTTTGTAACTCGGTCTGGCGTACGATGCGACGCGACGCACTCTATAGCATTACACTTGTCACTGCACTTTGCAGTTTATTTATAACTAGGTTTATTTATTTATAAAGGTACAAGTTATATTAACAGTACGTTTTTAAAAGTTTTATTAGTAAAATTAGTTCAGCTGATTATTGTCATTAAAGTTAGTTAAAAGTAATCTATTACAGCAGAGGTTCCTAAACATTTTTTCTAATAGACTATTTTCCAAATTTTGCTGGTTCTGCTGGTTATTCTAGAAAGTCGGCAGAAATGTGAAGATTACGTCTGACTATAGAATTTTGCGTTGCGGCTGCGTTCCAACCACGAATTAATAGTTTACGATAAATAAAGTGAGAATTAAACAATTAAAGAGAAGTGTTAACTAATTGATTGCTATGAGTGGATGTCAAAAAGGTAAAGTTGGCCAATCAAAAAGTTATATTATTCAACTTTACTTGTTAGATTAATACTCACAGCTCAAGGAATAAATCAATTCTCACTTATTTCATTAAGAAAACTTAGGCAGCGGCAGTGGCGGTGCTTTGCAAGTTTCGACGGAACTTTGTCTGCTTGTTACATACAAAATCAGTAAACCGTTTGGAGTGAATAATAAATACGAATTTTTAAAAACGTAATTTTAAAAATTTTTACTATATTAAAAATACATATAAAATGTTTTAAAGTATATTATGTTGCTATGCATATTTTTAAACAATTAACCAAGAGAAGTCTTCATCCTAATTGCATAGCAACAGTAATAAACAACATCGCAAAACAAACACGTTCTACATTCGGGGCACACGTAGCGACGGGCCTTGAACTGAACATAACCTTATATTTATTTATTTTTCTTTTTATAACTTTAAGCTTGAACTGAAGGATTACTCATATCGATAGTATAGTACGAGTATGTACTAACAATCAGGTCTCGTTCACTTCAGGAAAAACAATACTTAGTACCCATTGTAACGTTCTTATTGAGACACGACGCTTAAGAAACACTACATTACACCATTTTGGTATGAATATAGCCTGTGTTTTGAGTTGAAGGCCTTGCTAATGAAAACCCTGAAATCGTTTTATTAGTTGCAGAGGTTACAAATCCGTAGTCTGTAACAATTGCGTAACAAAACAAACGAATAAAAGATGTGCTGACATGTAAAAAACGCATTGTCTTTGGTATTATGATATCCATATTATATGGCCAATAAATTTTGATGGCTCAGCATTACTATTATCTAACATACCTAATATGCGACAGGCATGAATGGTAAAGATTGCAAATATCACAATCTTTATGTATTTAAAGATAAGGAAATATTTTTGTGATATCATTCAGTGTACTTTTGTATATAATGTAATACAATACAATAATCTATGTTACCTCATTAAATGTATTGTATCGTAACTGATTCGTCAGTTATGTTAAAAAATATAGTTTGCAAACCGCTTCACAATTTGGCACACATGTATCTATTAATTGTATAACAAAATTGACAGACTGTCTAATAAAGGTATTAGTAAAGATGATTGTATGAATTTTATAACATTCTAAACGTGTCATTAACAATGCACAGGTGTGAATAAATGCGACTAAAAAAATTTGAACTTTGTTAAAGCTCGAACAAAATTATTTGGTATATTTAGTTGCTGGTATTGTTAAATAATATGTTTATACTGCATACTATCTTCAAATTGTTTATTTTTCTTATATTACCGACAAGAATTCTCATGGTTTCTCATATTCAAAGAACATTACATAGCCATTTTCTTTAATAACTTAACAATTTAATATAAAATTAGTTTTTAACTGCTTTTGTTTCTTTGCATTTAAAACTTATCCGAGTTTGTTTTAAATTTGTACTTTTTAAATTGTGCCATTTGTGAAAAATCACCCATTTCTTGTTACGCTTTAACTTCCTTATTTCCTTAATAATCGTATACTCTATACTATGTTATTATTAAGTGTAATATAATTACTACAAGAGACAAAACATGAAAGGCATACCATTACTACAACTAGGTTAAAACTACTGAAACATGATGGTATATGTATTTTGGTAGTAGATAGCCAAGTAACAACTGTACAGAATCCACTTGATCACTGTCATAAAAGACAGAGATCAAGCCATTTTCTTTTTTGTTTAATCTTAATGTATAATCTACAGTGACCATGGAAATATTGCATGTCGTTTTATTGCAAACAATGCCTGACGAATTTGAATTATTTATTTAGTTATTTATATATTTAAATATACTAGTATTCGCCTAGTATTGCTACACAATGTTTTTTTATTGTTTATATTATTTTTTATTATGGACACCTTATTAGCTTACCTTATTACCATATTAGTTACCAAACAAATTTATGTTAGCAAACAGAGGAGAAAATTTTATCTTTGCCTATTTTTATATCAGTGAAGGTTTCGGTATTGCCTGTAAAATGCAGAACGGCATGATTTTGTGTCCAGGAGTTTAAATAACGCTGGTGGTGGCTTTATGGTTATATCAGTCGTACTTCCAAATAGAATCCTACAGTTCTTATACACACTAAGTGTGAAAGTAGTTTTACTCTAGTTCAGCCTTCTACCTGTCCAAATTGTTAACGAACAAAATTGAGGAGTGGCTCTCCGAAGCGACACGCCGGTGAAAACGCTAACGATTTTAATTGGCCGTGTAATACAGGAGGCCAAATGGGGCTACAGACGGACGATGGGTGCGATGTTCGCATACAGCAAGCAAGCAGATCGTATGCTGATGTCGTACAATTACCAGGTGCAGCAGTGCGCGCGCGCCGGTCACGCCCGTACCGCGCCCGCCAGGATGAGCCTTATACAGTGTATCAGGTGAGAATACCTACAAATTTTAACGTATATTATATATGTATGTATTCTACATGTATAACAGATCGTATCGTTAGTATTTGATTTGACACGTACGTTATCAAGTTTGTTTTTACATTTTAACTATGAACAAATTAACGGGCCGATGGAGTGGTAAGTGTTCACAGACATCGGATCATTAGCATCTTCATCAGGCGTAACACCGACGCGTTGCCAACAGCAAATAAACGATAAATCAGTTTCTTAACTTAACTTCACTTATTAACTAAAATAATTGTATGCATATCGTTAAGAAATCTAACTATCATGAAAGATCATTACATTGAGGTACATCGGGTTGATAAATCACAATTTCAATAGGCCCTTATCACGTTAGCCGTCCGGGATCGGAAGATAGGATAGGAAAGAGAGTGTTGGATAGATAAGATTTACAAAAATAAGGCTATGTAGTATATCGTAGACATGGGCAATCAGTATAGTTTTATTACAGACTCTAGAAGCTATCAATTATTTCTTGCAGTCAGCTTCTGTTATAAATCATGTCTGTTACGTACTGCCTGTTCATTGTATTTTCACTCGGTGTAAGTCGTATGTGTGTGTAAAAATGTTGCCATCATATTGTGTGTAAGTTGAATGTGTATCAGTATAATATACCTAGTTCCTCTCAACTGCTGGAACTTTGGTCGATTTTCTAATACAACGACAAATTAAACAAACCAAAACCAAACAAAAGTAATTAAGCATTTACTTAACTCAGCAAACACGGACCGTTGAATCGCATGTAACTGTAAGAAAGAATCTTAAAAACACTTCAAATATAATGCAATTCTTTACTGGAATATTAAATACCCAAAAGTATGTTGAAGACACAATATATTTTGGTTTGTTTAATACGGTAATCATTTCCAGAACCACAACAAACTATTTAATAGAACCGTTTTCCCCCCGAAGGGTAGAAAACGGATATTTAGGTTTCAGCCGTAGCTTGAACCACTTGAGATT
>DWJN01002634.1:0-14922 GCA_018248895.1 Carystus phorcus
GCTTTGGGCAAAAAGGTCAAAATATATTGATATTATGATACATATTATTTATAAACAGGGTGCTACAAGATGGTAACGAAATGAAATTGATTTTATTCGAAGTTACTTCTTGGAAACTTCGGAAATATTTGATAAGAACGTTTAATCTTTTTCCAGTGAAGGTTTTCAGAAATTAGTAGTTAACTTAAGTGTTAAATTTTTATACCGTTTAAAGATTTCCAACATGGTACACTCATATAACCTCATACCTCGTGTAGGTCACACACGGCATGGACAATACAAATAACACATCACTAATACTCATATCAAATATGTCGGCCCTGGCTGGGAATCGAACCGAAGACCCGTATCGCATGCAGGGCCCATTAGGTTGCAGAAACATCCGTAAACGCACAAATTTTACTAATTTAATTGTTTCTGAAATATGTACCTACCTATGGTTAAAGTTAATAGGCTTGAAGACAAGCTTAATCTATATAAAAACCCATGTTCGTTGGTTTGTTTCTCCTTTATGAACTCTGAAATAGTAGGAGTTAGAGCACTGATGTATTTTGCAACTTTGTTCAAAATTATTTCAAAAAAGATTTTAGTACGAAAATTATATCAATCGGACAAAACGATTGATGAGTTACAGTCGAAAATATATCCAAAAGTACTCTAACAAACAGAACAATAAATTCAAAACTATGTGCTGACTTTTCTTTGATTTATTTTTTTTAATATGCGTGGCAACAGCAACACGCACCCGATATAGCTAATTTAATATAATTAAACGTTAAAAGAAATGTGCATGATAAGAGAAAGATAAATGCACCAGCAATCTGGTACTTTGCAGTTTTAATTCCATCATATTTATTTATTAGAATACATCAAATTGGTTGTTGTTCAAATTAATTGAATTACTGTTGCGTCGGTTTCGACATCTCGCTGTATCTGCCTTCTTTCCGGTCGGTCACAATCTGACCGTTACATTTCAATAATCGTCTTAACAGAAGAGATCGCTTATCGGCCGCACCTACCACTTATAGTGATGGGAAACCTTTGGCTTGCTTGTCGATTATTTATCGATAATCTACAATCTTTAAGTTATGATTAATTTTGTACTTTGGGACTTATCCGGTAAATATTTTAATTAGACAATATATTAATATAGCGTTTATTATGTTTATTTAATGACGCACATCGATGTAAAATCATAAGGGTTTCAAGGGGTCATTAGTAATAATATAAAAAAATTTACATGTTAGACAAATTAATATCTACTTTGAGCGTTCTTTCTTTCCTTCTCTTTTATTTTTAGGCCGTCAACGTTTGGTGATGCCTTTCATCACGTTACTTACTTATCTTACCATCAGGTGGCTGATTATTTCATTGGTCGGTTATTATCCTACATAAAAACCTGGAAAGTTTACTGAGAAATATTTGTATGTCAAAGTTCAATAGGTCTCAGGTAAAGAAAACTTCAACTAGCCACTGCATGTGTCAGATTAAAATGATTAAAATTAACGTATGTTAATTTAAGTTTGTACATCAAATTATCTTGACGTGTATAATTATAGTTGTTGATATGTTTATAAATAATTTATTCTAAAATTTTAAACTCGACGATTAATCGGCATTGTAGTTTTGTGGTTCAACATATTTCAAGTATAGAGTACTGAACCGACACTCTTCAATAGGACTTGATTTGGTTAAAACTGTTAAATAGTCTTAAAGTTGCTTAGTTATACTAAATTTATTAACCTATTTTCACGTAGTTTATTACCTGTTTAAAAATTAATAGTGGACATTTCAGGGATAACAACAACCTAATATATTTTTTTAATTTTAAATATTTTACATATTACAATAGATTTACTCAGGGAACATTGTTTTTTTACGATCCAAAACTTAAAAATATCACATTAAAACATATTTCGTTCACATCATTACATGCTCGTTGAAACGTAATACAATACAATGGTGTCCACAATAAAATTTGTCTCGGCCTCACAATGAGCAATCAAATTACTGTCAAAGTTTAGGGCGCGGACGAACCTTGCCTTGACCACGTGACTTCGTAACAGCACAGATATTTTAAGTATTCAGTAGTCAAAACATTCATGGGTGCAAGATCTTATCCTGATAGCATCCAGCCCTGGAATGGTAATCTATAAACGATCACTGTACTCTAGATATTCCAATAAGACAGTAGTAAAATTTTTTATCACTCTCCAACCCTCCAATTTAAATCAACTGCAAATATATACTGAGTTTAGCGTTTAAAAAATATCATTTGACGCATATTTAAGGTCAATAACTATTACATGGTAGTCAAATTCGTTTTTTTAACTATCGTTTATAAAGGCACATTTCAAATATACAAAAGTTGTAAGCCAGCTTTTAAAGTACGTTTTTAAAAAGGAACATAAACATATCATTCGTTTCTCTTTAACTGAGATAGTGTTACATATAGATTTCAATATCAACAGTCTTAACCCGCGCGTGTGTACGTGATTCCGGCCCGCGTATATTTCATAAGATTTTAGAGGTGCATGAATCACGCGAGACACGGAGGGGCTATCACTCACGGCTGCCGACGTACCGAGCCCTCGGACCTCCACCTACTTAGCATGCGTACCACGCGCCAACCCTAGGCCCACACCACGATATGTGAGAGCTATTACTAGACACTTTGCCCGTGTTAATATTGCTGTAAATCTCCCATCGGCGAACCTTTCCATCTTCCCATCTGTTTCAAATTACGCGCCATATATCTAAACTTTACTCTGTTTGTCCACAGAACCGAGCAACTACGTGTGTTCGACTTGCAAGGCGCGAGTGCATTCCGCCTGGAGATTACTTCAGCATGTACAGCATGTGCACGGTGTCAAAATCTACGTGGAAGCCATGCCACAGCAGCAGCCAAATAAGCAGAATCACTCGACATCGAGTACCTCCTCATCGAGTTCTGGCTGCTCTTCAACCGGAGCCCCGCTCCCACCACCGTCTTTACGCCATCATCCTTTATTGCCACCACCTGATATACACTCACCTTTTGGCGTAGGTGGGTTGTTAAGAATGCCACTTCCAGGAAGTCTACCACCACTAGCTCACCCATCAGTCCCTCCAGCACCTTTATTTGCTCGACCAAATCACCATGACCATAGATTTCGAATGGAGCAACTGGTGTCTGAGCAATTTCGTCACCACGGGCTTAACTTGGCAGCTGCTGCAGCTGCTGTAGCGGCTAACTCGCTGCCCCCACACCAGACATTTCCATCGCCGGCGGATCGACCTCCCGTTATCCCGACATCGCTATCGGGACGAGAACGCCCACCACCAGTATCCCAGCCCCTTTCTTTAGAACCCCAGCTGGATTTTTACTCGCAGCGCTTGCGGCAACTGGCCGGTACGACCAGTCCAGGGGCGGCCACAGGCAATTCCAGCTCTCCTAGCCCCAGGAAGCATTCGCCGCCGTTCGCTTCCCCGTCGCCCTCCCGAGTCGGTCAGACTCCACCGGCGGGCGCCGGACCCGGAACGGTGGAAGCGCCTCGAGAAGCAACGAGGCCTCACAGCACTATATCACCAGAAAGACGCGTTGAGCCGCAAACAGCAGATGCACCGCCGCCAGAGCGACCTTCCTCAACACCAACGGTTAAACGCAACAATGATGATGCTGTACATACTTGCGAATTCTGCGGAAAGAAATTTAGATTTGAAAATAGTTTAATGGTACATCGACGCTCTCATACTGGAGAAAAACCCTTTAAATGTACTGAATGTGAGGAAGCCTTTGAAAAGGCATCCAAACTAAAACGACATATGAAAGTTCACCGAGGAGCAGATAGAAATACTGAAGACGGGGAGTCTGCTGGTGATACTGGAGAAGATGAATCAGATGATGAGCTTGAAGATGAAGAGCTGGATGGTGAGGAAGAAGAAGAAAATGAAGATGGAGAAGAAGTGGAAGAAGCCGAGGATTTAACTGTCTCAAATAGTAGTGCTCCATCTGGTCCACCACGCAAACCAACTCCAGCCATACCCGCTCATCCTCCTACAGCTTCAGTCGTTGGGGAGTTAATGGACAAATTTGGGTTATCAAATATCGCCCAATATAGTGAAGCTTTTAAACAAGCCTTACAAGAATCGGGTAATTCTCTGAAATGGCAACTAGCAAAAGATCGTGATAATAATAATGGCCCTCCTCCTGAAAAGGCTAATGGTATGCCACCTGCTGCTCTTCGATTGAAAGAAGAATTCGCTAAAATGCCACCCCAACCGCATCCCTTATTCAACCCTTTTGAGAACCCGTTTGAAGCGTCCAAAAGAATGAAACTTGATATGGATCGAAATGAAGGATGGTGGCTTCCTACTTTACATGCGCAAAGACCGCCAGAGAACATTTTTGATGGGCTTAAAAGTAGCGGGAACGGTTTGCTGCAAAACCCTTTATTGAAAAGTAAAGACGGTCGCCGCAATGACACTTGTGAGTTCTGTGGTAAAGTGTTCAAAAATTGCTCAAATTTAACAGTTCACCGACGATCTCATACAGGCGAAAAGCCCTATAAATGTGAATTGTGCTCATACGCGTGCGCGCAGAGTTCGAAGTTGACGAGGCATATGAAGACACACGGCAGGCTCGGCAAGGACGTGTATCGGTGCAGATTCTGCGAGATGCCTTTCTCTGTGCCGTCCACGCTAGAAAAACATATGCGGAAGTGTGTTGTGAATCAAAGTAATGGTGCTCCTCTCGCTTTATCCGATGATTCTAACGCGTGCCGTGACGAAGCGTCGTGACTCTACCCATGGGGTGGCCTTCGCTTGCCACCGCCCGCATCGCTGAGCCAAATCTTCTAAGACTCGGTTCTACTGCGAATAATTTATTGAATACCTAATGTAACATGAACGTCCTTGAGTGCGTCGTGAAGATACATCTTGTTCAATTTCTAGTCTTAAGGAATGAATTATGTGGCGAAATTATCATTTAGCAAATGTGCATTGCAATATAAGCCCAATAATTCCTAGCATCGAAGGGCATTAATTTTAATCTATATCCTTAGTGACATATCCTTGGGGTGAGCCAGTGTTGATAATTTCCGTTGACTTGTTAATGTTAGTTTGAGTTTTGGTTAATTCATTTGGAGGCTGTATTATGATCTTACGTTACATTCTTTTAACCTTGTTTTTAATGTTTATTGTATAAATGTGGAAACCAATGCCAAAGTTAGCTATGTTGTTTTACTGTATCGTTTAGTTGTTAAGCTGTATATTGTCAATTAAACAGTTTTTTCCAGTATTGCTAAGATCTTCATAGTTTCAAGTAGTTCGTGTAAGGGGTTGTCGTTTCGTAATTATAGTCTATTCTGTACAATAATAAGAAAATGTTTCCTATTCTAGATTACGTCGTGTAAATATTCGTTAAGTGTGATGTGTAAATGGACCTACCTATTGAGGTTGACGACAAGAACAATATTGAATTTTTTTAATCACAAAAGCTCGACAACAACGGTGAAATTCCTGTAATCGATATTTTAAGCATTGTAGAAACAAAATTGGAAATATCTTTAATGGTAGGTGTTAATTGTAACAAGGTACTTCAGTGTTTGTTTAGTATTTAAATTTTAACTCTATGCATTCGATACAGAATTCCTTTTCTCGTGAACGGAGGCTGGTTACTTTATTAAGACTGACACATATTCCAGTTTTGTTTTAATTAATGTTATCGTGATTGATTCGTGGAAGACCTATCACTTCGTACCTAAATTAGTCCAAGTGTGAAATCTTTCTGTATACGTACTTAATGTAAATTATAATAGAATTTATATTAGATAATTGTAAGTAAATTATAATAGATACCTACTTTTTGTCTCCGAAAACTGTCTCCTAAAGGAATGATTAACTTTAAGCGGCTTAGAGCTTCTTCAGGTGATGTTTTTGATTAAATTTGATTAATGTCACCTGGATTAGGTCTAACCAAATTCGATTGATTAAAAATGTAAAACCGAGATGTCATTATAATTTATATTACTTATAATGATTTTTTGGTTTCATTTATATTTTGGGTAAAATATAGTAGCTAAAATTTTTTGCCAAAAGAAATCTAAGAATTTAGAAGTTATTCAGGAAACGGAATATCATTAAAAGTCACTAGTCGTGTAAATTTAACAGACGTAGAAAAGTAATGAAACGTTTTTGATTCGATTGTTTTCGATGTGTCCCATAATTATTGTTGAGTGACTTTTAACGATATTTCCATACCATTACCGATCACAGAAACCCATAATATCATTGTAAAAATACGTAAGGATGACAAGGAGACAAATTAGCAAAACAAAAAAAAACTAAAACAAATTTTATTGCGTAAACTACCTACGTAAAAGAAGAACTGTTTTTATTATTTTTCATTTTTATTATTTTTATTTCAATAAATATCCACGATTTGTTAATTAACGATGTTGTTTGATTTAACCTCACATATTTTAAAATTAATGGAATTCTTAAAGGACACAATTCGATAATGACACTACATATTATTTTAGGAAACTGGATCTTAATTTGCTGCTTGTAGTCGGGGGTTAGTGGCCAATATACCCTGAAGTTCTGAAATAATTATCGTATTCTTATATTGAATGTAGATGATACTACATCCAAATTTAAAAAAGTTCTAATACCCAGTAGATACATCTCTAGTATTCTTAATCACTTAAAATTTAAAAGCCTTAATTTATTTTTGGAACATAATATATTCCTTTTACTTATTCTCTTTTAGAAACAATTTGTCTTGGCAGTTTTTATTTTGAGTCGTAGTTGCCTATAAATGCAAGGGCTTAATATTGTCCCAATTGTATATACCTAGTTACAAATATGCCGTGAACTTTCCATTGGGAATCCTAAATAAAAACAATGTTTATATAATTTGAGTACTGTTCAAAAATAAATGCTAATTTTGGACGTGGTAAAAATTCATTGATTGATTTCAATCCTTATTATTAGAAATCAAATCTTTCATTTACGTACATAATATGTCCGCGTAAAATAAAGTTTTTGAGTTCAGATTGAAATGGAAAATGGGTAAAGAAATTCACGTTGAGAGTCAATTTAAAACAAAAATTATTGTATTTGTCCGGTGTGGACGACACAGAAACACAACTAGACCGAGAACTGAAATTAAAACTCATCATTCAAATTTCTACCGCGCTGAGAATCGAACCCAGTACCCCTTGAATGTCGACCCGGTACGATGACCAACGCACTACACCTACAGTGTCTGAATTATGCTTTGTCTGTAACAAAATACCCCAAGGAGGCCTAGAGCATACTCCGCCACGCTGCGCCATTGCGGATTAGTAGAGGGGTTAACCAACCTAAGTGTCGAATGGTTTTAAACCGCCCGACAGCCTCAGACATGGCTTGACAACCCTTATTTACGACTAGCTGACCCCAGCCAACGTTGTTTTGCCATATAAATTATTGCTGCTCCTTTCCTATTCCTCTAAACGTAATGTTATATAGCCTATAGCCTTCCTCCTTAAATTAAATATCTTACACTAAAAGAATTTTCCGAATCGGTTCAATAGTTCCTGAGATTAGCCCGTTCAAACAATCAAACAAACAAACTCTTCAGCTTTATGTATTAGTATTTACGATAACAACGGAAACGCTCAAGAATTTTTGCCACTAGCGGTCACCCATTCAGATACCGACCGCGCGCGCAGTTGCTTAACTCTGTCGATCGCATAGGATCGACGCGAGCCGCCGGACTACGAGTGCTTCTTTATAGGCTAGTTGCATAAAAACTCCTCCATATACATATAATTCTTTTTTTAATAAAAACTCATTAATACGAGACCAATACTTGGTCACTCCAGCGGTTAGGTTATCAACCGCTGGGTTCTTCTTGTAATCTTGAATGTAGGTAATTGTTGTATAAAATAACGACATCAGGTTTCTTGTTACCATTTTAAATTGTTACCGTCGACCATGGATAGCATTACCACTAAAAGTCACCGTTGCGTTATCAGTCACAAGACCGTGGGTAACCCACATATTGGCTGGCTGAGAAAACACATAAACAAACATTTCACTGACGAGTTATGAAAGATGATGGGTAAATTACTCTACCTTACTCTTTAAGTTAAGGGTTAATTTTACTAAGCGAATGTGCTTTACCGTAGATCATATCCTTATTTACCATGAGTTGGGATTGTGGTCAAACATTACATTGTCTAAATATATATAACTCAAAGGTGACTGACTAACTGACATAGTAATCTATCAACTCACAGCCCAAACCACTGGACCGATCGGGCTGGAATTTAGCATGGAGGTCGATGTTATGTCGTAGGCATCCACTAAGAAAGGATTTTGATCAATTATACACCCAAAGAGATAAAATAGGGGATGAAAGTTTCTTAACGTGAGCAAAGCCACGGGTAAAAACTAGTTGTGTATAAAACTCCGTTGGGATTAGATTGGGTGGTACAGAATCTAACGACCCCCTAAACATGGAACTTGGCCCATAGCGTCCATTCTACAGAGATCGACGATACTGTTTATGGAGTTTGGATTCGAATCAAAATGAATAGAACAACTTATTCCAATTTTGAAAACACCAAATACAGTAAAATTAGTTTTAGTTGAACTGTTTTTTATTTTTACACTACATAAGTTAATGCTTGATTGCCTGATGGTAAGCAAAGATGTAGTCTTGGATGGTGAGCGCACTAACTTAAAAGATGTCTATTCACCTTTGCCTATTTAGTGGACTTGTGGTTAAACTTAAAACTAGTCCTAAAGTATATTTAGGTTTGACTAAAACTAAAATTTTATTTTAATTTGAAATAATTATGAAAATCAGTAAATTATTGTAATATGAAAAGCACGTAGTAAAAATGATAATTCTAATGAAAACACAAATATTAGCAAATTTATATAATAACATACTGTATGTTATCTATACTAATAATATAATGCTGAAGAGTTTGTTTGAACGCATTAATCTCAAGAACTATTGGTTCGAATTGAAAAAATATTTTTGTATTAAATAGTACAGTTACCGAGGAAGGCTATAGGCTATATAACATAATGCTACGACTAATATGAGCTGAGCATTGATGAGAAATGTTACAAAAACGGGACAAATATTCCAAGGTGATACGACGTTCGCCGGGGCTACTAGTAAATGATACATTGAACATCCATATGCTGTATTTCTTAATTCTGTTCCCTGCCGAAGGGTGTCCAAAGGAAACGCTGTCCACCGATAATTGTCCTTTTGACATTGAAACATTTCTTTATGTGTTCATTAAACAATATTTTTTTATATCTTTCTATATGCATATTGTATATAAAACCATAATATTATATTATGGTATTATATGTATATTACCTACTCTCAATTAACTTCATGAAATTGCTAACTTAGCAATTATCCAAAACCTATAAATTAGATAGGTACGTACTTATAATTCTTTTCGGAAACACACTGCATCCAACGTTTATTTGTTTTGTACTTTTTATTTATTAGGCCAAAAAACCGCCTCATTATTTACATTTATAAATTTGTTACCTAAAATCAGGGATGATAAAAATAATTTATAATAAATTGTTTTATCTGGTTATTAGGCAATAATTTAACCAATTTATTAAAATAATAGCATAATGGTGACGGTCAACAAATAACGTATATTAGCAGAAAGAATACTACATCATGAAAACTAATAAACCAGTATGTTTTTCGCCAACCAACGACGTGACTCTTATGAATTATATCTCAGTCTTCCGCCCTTAACTTAGGAAAATAGTATTTGGAATAAACTAAACTGATTAATCTTAAGGCTTTAAATGCTTAATTTAAGCAAGTTATGTTAGCAATCTATTACATATAAAGTATAAACAACTTTTAAATTCGACAAGTTAAGAGTACGGTGCTTAGTCAGACGCGATCGTAGCGCCATCTGTTATCGAGTAGCTAGAAGCTTCAGAATATGAAGAACCAAAAAAGACAAAATGTATTTATAAATAAATATTTTTTTATATGTAAATGATAAAATAATAATGATACCATTTAATTTTATAAAATCCTTTCAATATAACAAACGCTCATATAAGTTAGTACATTATTATGTATCTGAATAGAATTTCATCGTTAGTTATTTAAATAATTAATACAAACTGTTAATTCTCATGGAACAAAAGTCATATTACTTAGGAGACTCAATAACAATTAAGGTGACTTAAAAAGTATAAAACAGAAAACTTAAACAAGACCTTACCACAGGCACTAGAATCACATAAAAAAGTTTTACTGGCCACACATATTTCAAATAAGAGTTTAAAAGTCGAACGGATCATAAACTTATTTTAAAAGATCCTATTAGAATTCATATCGATTTCTGAACATAATACGAGGAAATTCTAATAGATGGCGGTGTGTGTTACAACATGAAAGTTTCAGTGTAGATGGCGCTACATCATAATATCTACATTATGACAGATAAAACTTATAAAAATCTTTATACAGGTACATTAAAATTCTGACTATGTAATAATTTATAGATATTAAATAAACAAAAAATATAAAAATTGCCACATTTTGATTTATATATTAACTCTTTTAACCCAATTAGACTATGATGCCCTTAAAAGAAAATAATAAATCTGAAGCGGGAAAGAAACATTAATAGATTGCACAAATTATATCTAGTTAGAATTTAACCTAAATTTCTCCCTAATAAAACTCATTCTATTTCCCAAAAATAAAACTCCGAGTACGTTTTTCCTATCTACTCACACAAAACTGTGTAAGTTTTTATATTTTCCAGCATAATCAATTATTACGGGTCCCAAGAAGCACATTTGTAGCCACAATTATTTCCGTAACGTCCAAACTTTTCCCGCCTCCCCCAGAGGTTGACCACAGAATCCTTTAATAATAGAACCTAAACAAAAGTTGCTCTGTTATTTATGGTAATGTCGCAATGCAGTTGTCTATGGCCAATTGTGGAACGTTTGTATCTTTATTTTTAATGTTACACCCACAAAATTTTCATAGGTCAAGTAAGACTGGTTAGCGAGTTTCACATGTTTTTTAATATATTTAACTTATGAACTCCATCAATTAGTTTTCTATTAAGAACTATTTTCCAAGTGTTACTTTTGACTTGGATGTAGGTTTTAATTACATAACCGCTTAAATCGGTAACCACTTCACTAATGTTCCGTGGCCATTGCTGCCCAAAGACTTATCACGATGTGACGTATTTGTCACAAGGACGCTTTCTTCTTATGAACCGCAAGTAGCCCGATATATTGCTTAAATATTTCATAATTTAAAAATATCTTTATTTATCAAACTTTAATTAAATTATTCTCAAGTCACTTGACATGTCACAAAAATTCTCCTAAAGGCTTGGTGGATTTTTTCCTAAGCGTTTAAGTCAATTAAAGAATGATTTAGATTAACCACTCAGCCACAAATACAGTTTTTGTTGAATAACATCCGCCTTATCAACTTGTCTATATACTATAAACAGACAAACACAAAACATTTCAGAACCATTTTCTATATTAGTCTGTTTGTAAGCCCATTTACATTTTTTATTTGGTTAAATCGAACTAAAAAAATCATCTTTTTATTCACTAACTGAACTGTTTCGTAAGCAATAGAAAATTATCCGACACACCATTAACTAATGTATATTACTTGAAAAGTGTTTATTATTAATAATGTTCGACTCAGTTTCAATGACTAATTTCGTTGGTATAACAGTCGTATTTATAGACTTAACCCGTTAAAGCTGATACTAATTAGAACGGCCGCATTGCCCGCGGCTGGCCCCACTACGACTGACCAATAGGCAGTGGTCACACAAGCCACGCCTCCTCATTGGACGCTGGGCATTTATGGGGTCAGTACCGACTCTTTTTAACATATTGATTTTCCTAACTGAATGGAACAGTAATGTATTATTTACTCGAAGTATTTTTATAGGTCGTATGTAATCTAAATGGTACGATTTTAATATCGTTTTATTGTGTTGTTATAAAATGATGTTCGGTGTCCATGGTATTTGCGACACGAGGGATTCTAGAGCGGAAGTAAAAGTGCGTAAGCATTTATTATTATTATTATACATTAGTTTTGATAACTTTATTACTAGCGCGCGTTGCTACGCATATTAAAATCAGCAAAATAAATGAAAAGAAAAAAAAGGAAAGTCAGCATTATGGATGTACATATTTATTATGATTCAATTTCTTGAAGCGTTGTTTGATATACAATAGGATAAATCTAGTTCGATCGATCAGCAAATAATCAACATTTTCAACTATAACTCATCAACCTTATGTCCGATCGATATAATTTTTTACCAAAACCTTCTTCAATAAATCGTAAACAACAACTTTGTTGTGCTTAACATATCAGTAGGTACTATAACTCCTACCATTTCAGTCTAAAAGAATTTTTACCAAAAATTCATAATATTTAAAACATATTTTAATATCCCACGACATATTTGACTATACATAAAATACGTTAAAAATTTGTATAATAACTTATTTGATTTATTTTTGCTTCTTAAACATAAGCGGCCCTATTTTGTTATATAAAAGTACCTAATATAACTCAATATAAATTATTGATAGAAGTAAATCCTATTCAGAAATACTTGTTTGTACAAGTTTTTGATAAAACGACCGTTACATTTTGCAAAAACACGTCTATTTTTGACCATCTGCTTCGAACACAATGATTTTTCGCGAATTGCATTTTGCGATAGGAGGAAGGGTTGTAAAACTGGTTTTAATACATGCAAATTTTGATAAAGCATCGTCTTATTATTATGTTAAAAATAGTTCTAATACAGAATGTTGTCAATGTCTGTAGATATTCATTCTTATATAAAACTGTTACGTTACCTATTTCTTCCAACATATAATTATTTTCGTTGCCAAATGTCTATGATGTGAGCTCGCGTACGATAAATACCTTTCTTCAGAGGTATTACTGATTTCTTAAACGCATCAAGTATGACCATGTTCTAGTGACTAGTTATCTGGTCAAAAAACAAAGAAGTAGTGTAAAAACTTTTATCAAATAATCATTAATTCATATAATAATACTTCGAAATTTAATTTTAAATCTTAATTTTCATATTTTAAACTAGACTTTGTACTATGAACTTGCTTACTTATTGCAGATTACCGTATTAATTTCTTTGTTATTTTTAAAGTAAATAATTTTGTTTTAAAAGATCACCTCATGGCTATTTTAATCTTACTTAATAAACTGGCAGACAAGATGGTTGAGAAAGTATCAACAAATATAAATAAAAGAACAAACATATTTGAATAACATAGTTTATTTCGTTTCATCAAATACAATTAGTTTTTTAATTAAAAAAAAATGTAAAATATAATGAAGTACAATAATAACCAATAACACATCGTTAAATAATACAACAATATGACAATAATAGGTGCAGACATAATTCCACGACACGTAATAAAACACGATGAAAAAATAATATATTTCACCATTGAAACCGTGAGGGTTATTTTAACAGAAACAGGGAATTGGGTTAGAGAGGTCACTGCATTTAGGGTTTGCATTGTAGGGTTAAATAAAACCGCCCCTGCGACTGGACGATCGACTGCGACTGGTCATGTTCCAACCGGTTATTTGTAACCGGTTTTGGAACGTGCGTTGGTTACATTATTTAATATTTAAATTTTTGAATAAAGAACACGATTTTATCATAGGTCAGTGCTGCCAGTAAATGAAATTAAAAACTGGGATTGTTATGTCTATTATCAGTTGCTAGTATCTCTTCTAGTTATCTCCCGACCGTTTTTCAAAATTTCCCTCGCTAGGGTTTTTAGCATATCCGCCTTCTTGTTTCAAGCATTTTCCTCCAAATATACCTGCATATTCTTTTCCTACGGAGAAACATCTTTTCCTATCCGACATAAAAAAGAGGTTATTTGTTTATATCTTCAACTCATTATTAACTAAGCACTCATTATCACTAATTTGTTTATAGCTAAAATTAATAACTACGTGAATGTCTAAATTAAACTTGAATTTAATTAGACCTCAATTTGAATAAGATTATAAATTTGCCAAATTTGACATTTATTTGACGATAAAAATAGCTACTAAACAACGAAAACAAAAGTTAAAATTGGTCCACAAATAGAAGAGAAAATAGTACCAAATGTTAATTATTTGCCCTTATACATAAGTCGATACATAGGAGATATATTTGTATATATAAGAACATCTATACAGTAATGTATTAGGTATACTAAAGGTAACATACCAAACATAACAAGAAATCTCACTCCAGACATTAGATACAGTCGGTAAGCATCTAAAACGCCTTTGACATTCAAAATGTTCATTAACGACAATAGTCTAAAGAAAGTAATCAAAGCAATCGACGAAATAGGTGAGCATAGTTAACGCAACGTCCACTCAACACTGGCCTTTTAAACTCCACAGTCGTTCGCCAACAAAATAAGAAAAGAAGCAACAAATAATCCGAGAGAGGTCTAATCTAAATGGTCGAGATGCTCTCTACAATCCGAATCAAAATTCAAAACCGCGCGCTCTCTTAATCCGTGTTGAGGATCACAATAAAAGGTAATACATTTTAACTCCCGAGCAATTGCCGCGGGATCGCCGACCTTATTGTCATGGCCGATGAGATTAGATCGGCTTGTTTGAGACAAAAATAAGATTATCCAAGCGAAAGTAGAAGGTGAAAGGGAGACGTTTTGGGGTAAGGTACGCAGCACAATGAGTGATGAAGTGATTGATGATTTATCCGTGGATTAGTTTAATCACTGGTTTTTATACACTAACGGCCGGTTTCTGAAAGGCTGATCAACGAAAAATTTAAGAAATTCACTGTCAAATCTATTGTCAAACGTCAA
>DWJN01002635.1:0-14920 GCA_018248895.1 Carystus phorcus
ACAAAAAGTGACTTAGATATAAGTTTATATTATATGTATGTTAGTCTGTAAGGTATTTATGTTATGGGCCCCGTTGCACGAAATAAAATTTAAATAAATAAAAATAAATAAAAAAATAAAAAGGAGAGGAGTCGCAATAAAAAATGAAGAAGAGAGAAAATGAAGAAATGGCAAAATTTGGAGCTTTCCTTGTGTGCGCTAAGTAAACGGTGAAAGTTACTCAAAAATCATGTATTTCCATATTGTCCCCCTTTAAAAGTTCTAAATAAAAGTACTCGACGGCAAATATCTAGCTTTTAAGGTTAACCCACTATAACAACTTTTATGATTATCAAAATAGTTTTAAAATGATAATTTATATGGCAAAACCACGTTTGCTGGGGTCAGCTAGTAAAATTTAGTGTAGAAGTAAAAATCATGCTTTTATACTAAATCAATCTAAAAAATAAAAAATAATTCTTTACACAATAATAAACTTAATGACGAAAAAATTAATGTAATGCGTGGGGTCGAACGGCTTCAGGCGAATCCTATTCGTCGTTCTCTGCCATACTAGCACGACTACATACATATTGCCGTGTGGCGACCTCTTCGTCACACGAGTGTAATCTGCTTCAACGGCAGAGCTCCGGTATCGTTCTGATGCTCTCACTACTTTTCTTTATCTCCACATGTTATGTATTTACTCACAAATCGACGATCTCTTGGATGGAACCGAGATCCCTACGCCCACGCTGTTTATTTTCATCTTACAAACGTTAAACGAGTAGCTAGGTATTACTTTCTCTTATCAAAATGGCAACCCATTCCGTAACAGTAATCATGACGGAGTGTCGTTCAAATGATTGGGTTAGATTCCCAGCGGGGCAGAACTTTAAATTATGTTCGTGTCTTTCTGTATTGTCTGTGGTGACCGCACTATATGTCACACGATGACGTCACGCCAGACCTGAATCATGCTATCGAACTTTTCTACAATGCTTGCATATATACATGTATCGAACATCAAGAGTTGGAGTTCGACCGCTCCCCAGCCATAAAATGTGTAACATTATAAAATATAATTTATTCTATAGCTACTTTACTAATGTCAAATTTAAGTACAATTCCGACAAATTACACCTTACGTAGACTATATGGCTTGAAACTTAAAATAAGGAAGTAGACTGAACGAAAGTCATACAAGACTAAATCCTAACTTATTCCAAATCATTGGAGACAGACCTTTCGTTACGCACGCGTGAGAAAGGTTAACACCATAACAAATCTCCGTCTTATGAGCTTACTGCTATTTGTTCTGCACCCTCCCGTCCCCCAGGAGGGAATCTCCATCTTTTCTTCGTGGCAAAATTCATAAATTTCAAATGAGAATTCTTAGTACTACAGACTTAGTCTAGCAACTTTCATGGCCGTTTAGAACTTCAATGTTTGCATTTTTTATCATCGTTTTAGAATAAGGTAAGAGTAAGGAACGTGCCTCGATTGTTTAAACAGTAATGCTGAAGGAATTCATTTATTTATTTATAGCAGATATTTGCTTGCAGCAAGCACTTACTTGCTTGCAGCATGTACTCACAGCGGTACCGGTGTCATGCCGATGACGTGCCGCTGCCATGCCGACGCCGTAGCGTCAGTTCAACCGATACCTCGGATAGTTCACCATTTAATGATTATTCAATAAATATATGTCTGAACAGTAGAAAACAAGTTTTGGATAGCGTCAAATAAAAGATACTATATTCATAAATTTGGCAAAAAAAGGAAATTGGAATATTAAATAGATAATTAAAATATAATAGGAATTTTCTTCGAAAATAATCGAATAAGCCATAAAAGTAATGGTTAATATAATAATAACCACTAGTCTCCTCGGCACCGCTCCACATCCTTCCGCTCCCGATACAGTGTTGTGACGTAGCGCGGGGGCGCGGGGGCGGGGCCTGTGTGTGCTACATTACCAAACATCTCGCTTGTACCACGATGAATGCGACTTATTGAATAATCCTTTTAATATCGGTACATAAAAATTTAAAATTCAAAATCATTTATTCATGTAGGTATTATTTCAATACACTTATGCTTATATTATTATCAGAGAAAATGTAACTTTCATCATGGATTTATCAACGCTGGATAATCTATTGCTAGATTGTTGTATGAACAGAAGTGATCCATTCATATATAAATATGATTAGACCTACTAGATATAAAAAAAAACATAAATTATCGATACGAAAAAACGTTCATAGCAGTAAAACCCGCAGTGAATCCTAATAAATATCCGTCGTAACTGATGGAGTTAGAAGCTGAATTGACATTAGGCAGAGCTCGCACCCCGCGGTGCCTTGAACAGCCGATACCTAGAGCCGAGAACCTGGAATTACGGCACAGTAAGTCGGTGAACCGAGTGACGTCGTTCCAGCGGCCGCACCACTGCTCCGAGCGTTACTGCCAATCGGCGAAATATATTATAGCATTGATTAATATGTCACTTATAAGAACGTCTGAAAATAATAGTGCCTCGAGCATTATGGCGTTAATAAGAAACCGGATACTAACTTCGAAGTTATTCTGGGAAAGAGAACGATGTACATTAACGTATTGTCCCATTATCGAATGATTTAAGATGTAGAAGTAGTGAGCTTCTGAGCGGTTATGTAAGTGTCGCGTCCATCGACACAACGCGTGTCCACTGATGATGTTCTTCCATGTATGCGTTGTTAGCTACGTAGCACAATAATTGATCAATTAACTGATACAGTGATGTGGTTCTCAAACAAACTCGCACCCCAGGCCACGTGTGTGTCGGCACCGGTAATTGATTAGCCGTGTCTACGTTATTCGTACATTCGGTGATATCAACATCCATACACGAATCCGGTGGAAGTCGTGGTTTCCCCGTGGTTTGGAAATATCGACAAACAGTACCGTGAGTATTTTATGTTGAAATCTGTAAAACTAACTAACTGATCGATATCTATTTATGGAAGATATTTAAGTAAAAGAATTGTAGGAGGTTTTATAAACGCAGTAGAAACCATTACAATGATTTCTATAATTTTATCTTTCATATCAACATGAAACTGAGCCAAAGTATTTATCGTTATTATCTTATCTCTATCGTTCATTGCCCCACAAGCAGGGGGACAACGTCTAATTTGATGTTTCTAACCTAACCTTTTTATTGGCAATACTTACTGGAAAACATTTAGCATTGTCTACTCCGTGTATGACTCCGCTCGTGGTGTCGAGCGCTTATCTCTTATTTGCTTTCAACAGGGCCAACACATACATGCGAAACACCTACGATGACGAGCCGCCTGCATTTCGATTTCGTTTAGAATATTAGAATATTTCACGTCCACGATATTGGAATTAGACTTCGACGAAAGGTTGATGCCGAATTTTTCATATTGCCTGATGCGTTTTCATATTATGTTAAAATATGGAATACTGCAACGAATTTTTCGTCGCGAGCTAATTCTCTATTCAATCTTTTTATTTGTAGATGTTATTTTCGTTAAAGTTTGGTATTCTTCTATATCCTCTTAGTGTTGCGTCTGGCTATATTAGTACAAATACAGTGATGACACACTTGCTTTGAAGGCTAAATCCTGAGATATTAAATGCATTATACTTTAATAATCTTTGTCTTAATATACCTGTCATAATGGAATAACAATTGTTTTGGGTATTGTCAATAATTTCAATTTAAAAAAGAAAAAACCGAACACTTTACTTGTTATAAATCTGAAATAGATTCGTTTTACAAACGATAGCTACAGCTCAGACAAAACATACCAAAACATAATACAATTTAGGAACATAAAGCGAAGCGAGCTTCCTAATATTGCGTAACTCTCCGCTTTGCAACGAAGTATTTACTAGTCAAATTCCCCATATCGAACGGAGCCGTTGAGCACACAAAAATCAATCAACTTAAAGCGTAACAACGTGAATCCGAAATAGTTTTTAGAGCTTCACTCAACGATATCGCTAGCTCCGTACTCTTGAAACCTGGGATACTGACGTCATTCTACACTTTATAGAGATTTCATTTATCATATTAATAAAAAGGTATTAAATATGGAGACAGGGGCGCTCAGGACCAGCTTCAAGCGGTACATGTCTCTGGACCGATCTCATGGAACTAACAACTTCACTCACTAACATCTTGACCTTTCAGACAAACCAATGTACCGGGAGTAAGAGTAAGCATACTAAATAAAATTAGTAAAAAATATATACGTTAAAGGGTTTTATAGAAAAAGAAAACTAAATGATGTCGATAATGTACTAAAGGCATATGTAAATAGCGTAATTTCCTCAAGTTACGCTATTTACATCATTACTGCCTTTTTCTATACTTCTTACGTTGCTTAATCTGCTCAATCTATTTAGTTACAAGGTTTATTTCCCGACAATTTGTTATAATTAATTATTTTTTGTTTATTAACGAAATTCATGCTGGTATCCCGATTCTGAGTCAACAACTTCAAAGATTAGTAGTAATAAGTAATAGAATAGTAGTAATAAGTAGTGTATTAGTTGAAAATATTTAAATTTTGATGTAAGCAGTGTCTGAACTATATCCGCCGTGTAGTATTTCACCTGCTATTTCTTTTGATACCCATTACCGATATCTACACAAATATGAAATCTACCACCTCTGTCATTAGATACCCTTATTGAGGTAATTATAAAAAATGAAATCGGCCACATTATCGAACCGGCCTCCCTGGATTTATAATGATACAGATTGTATTAAATTGTTTTGTCATCAAAACTAAAGATGTGTACGTCGTACCAAATACCAGAATAATCAGTCAAATTTCAATTACTAAATTTGATCCAAACAAACAAACAAATAGGGCAGGCTAAATAAAACCGTTCAAAAATGAGCCGCCTGAGTAGTAAGATGAAACCATTTCAACCTCAAATATAATATAAGAGAAATAAATTCACGAATGATATAAATTATGGAAACCGAACTGGGACAGATAATTTCCACTTTGATCAAACGTTGATTAATTTATAGTAATAGCATTAGTATTTTTCAGCGTGAAATTCGATGTAACTTCATGACCTACATTATAGTGTTCCTATTTTTATCACATTGAAGTAAAGTTTTAAAAAATATTTATTGTTTGGCTTTATTACCAAGCTAATCATACCAGTAGTCCTTGAAAGAATTACAAAAACAATTCGTTCTTTCTTTTAAAGAGATCAATACATAACGCTTATTTTCATTCCATCATTGGAAGATAAAAAATGTGCAGATTCAAAATACTTTGCATCGTGAAATTTGTCAACGGACCTCTAATATATCAGAGATCTGATTTATAATGTACGGAGTCGGTCCGCGGGAAGATGGAGGCGCGCTCCCTCGGGGACCAAAGGTCACAAAGTAAATAGATTCTTAGGGGCTCACGTTTACCCGACCGGCCCCGACATGTGAGAACTAATATTGGGACAGTAAGATGGGTGGTTTGTTCCAAATAGAAAGGTTAGCTACAAGACTTATTTTGTCACCGCTGTGTAAGAAGCGGGGACATATTGATGACACAGTAAATACAACAAACAGATCGATCACAAACATTCCTCGTGAAACATAAAAGCTGTTTTACTGTTATGACCTTAACTTCTTAAAGTTGAAATTTTCGGAAAATCCGTTATTAAATGACTACGTTATATATGTACCTAACAGGAACTTACTGTAACATTAAGATTATTAACACCCGTCCGGACCGCGATCTACAAACGTGAAAGGTACAAGGTAAGGCGATTTTGAAATTATGAATAAGTCGTACCTAATACAACACTGTTGTAATGTACATGCATCTAAACTGAAAATTTCCAGAAATCTGTATTTACTAGTTTATAAAAATGAAATGACGCTTTTAGTCGTACTAAAACTCGGTAATGGCTGCACTGATTTCGCTCATTTTGGTTTTGAAATACTTGTGTCTTTATTTGTGTTCGCCCAAGAAAAGTTTAAAAGGTGAGAAAACCCTCTCTCCGAAACCATGGCTTCATAGCCCACCGTTTTCGGAGAACATTCTCTATCCGCCAAGAATTGCCCGTATCTGCCATTTATCGTGATATCGCATCGCCGTATATACCTTTCTTATGATTACGATATGATTACGAAACCTAAGCACCTAAATATCTCTTTAATTAAAAAGTATCCTACTATAAAATTTTGGTTTGTCGTAAACCAAGCTTTTCATGTTAACATTGAAACCATTCAAAGCTGTGATCAGCCCTGAATAATGCGATATGATGTTCGCTCCATAAATAAAAAGTGTAGCATATTTCGAGGATAATATAAATGACAATCTCCTTACCGAACATAATAACGGAAATATTTTAGGCGATTTAACCCCAAGTTGTCAAAACGCAACGCTAATCGTGGCGATGGTTGGCAGCGTGCAGGATCTGAGAGCTTACTCTGCTTTTCGTTCATTTTTGCAACGTGAACTTTACCACGGAGGAAATAAAGGCGATTCGTTTCTGTAATTTGGTAAAAGTGAGGGCAGTGTTGGGAATTCGGCCGTTGCCAAACGAGGCCGCATTAACCGCGGCGCGCTCTCTATCTTACATAATAAAAGTTTATAACATATTTACCACTATCGCGCTAAATGTCACTCGCCCTCCGCAACCTTCGTCACGGAGCTGTTACCGGCACGCTATGTCGTCATAGTGGCAAATGTATAATTAGTGTCAGGAGCACGTACTTCAGTCACATGTGAAAGTGAACACCGTGCGATCAGACCAATAAAAAAGATATAGATCTGTTCCGTAAAGTGAGCAATTAAAAATTCTGTTTACTTTTTACAAGTAATGAAGTGATGCTGCTGATTAGCAACTGATTTCTAGATTACTAACAAATTATAATAGTAATATCATAGAGGAAGTCATAATGAAGTTGGGCAATGTAATGGATACAATGTCGCCTGACCTAGATGATTCTGAACTTGAATTAAATTTTCGATCAGCATGATATAGTCGCATAGCTTTCAGAAGCAAAAAACGCTTATGAAATCCACACGCCACATCGTCATGTCAACAAGGACGCTTTTGGCGAAACCATAATGGCGAAGAAAGAGACCGCCTAGTGGGATCGGGAAAGGGCCGATTCCAATCGGAGACGACAATGATGGGTCACTTATTAATGCTACGAGAAGAATAGCCGCAGGAGGGGCCCATCGGGCTCGCTTTTAAAGCACCGGTGCTTTCACACGAGATCCCGGAACCTCCCCTAATTATGGTATAAATCCCACATAACCCGCAAACGTATCTTGTGAAGGTTTCCCCCCGAAAAAAAAAAGGTCTCCTCAGTGAAGAAGTGAGTCCCGTGCACTATAATAGGCCATTGAGGCCATTGTAGGTAAGGGCACAATAAATACATATTGAACGTAACCAAAAGTACCTACTGAAGGTCCAAAACCAATCATGATCAGCTGCGGACGACAGTGGTTCGCTACGCGCTGATTGCTGCGTCGTGTACAACATTCTGCCACAATATATTAATGCCACTATACGTAAAAATTAATGTTGTTAACGCCCACTCTTTTTACACAAATGTCATCTAGCTGATATTGATGTCAGGAAATCGTGCGATGCCGTAATATGTTACTTGACAAGCACCATTTCGAAAGACGCCGCCCCTCCCTGTGCTTTACGCCGTGTAATGATGGGATGTTAATTAAAAAAAATAAAAAATTAAATCAATACGAATATTTACTTAAGCCCCGCTTTACAACTTTTACATCATAATAAATTGCGTAATGACGTATAGATAAAAGTTTTGAATGAAAAGTTTATTTTACTCTGTTTAGCTATCTAGTTATTAGTTTCTGTTTAATTTTATTTTATCATAATGATAAAAGCTCGTTTTATAAATAGGTTTTTTACTTTAAATTTATATTTATCGCTGTATGGATTCGAGCACTTTCGTTTAATTGCATTCGCATTCTCAGCAAATCTTTTCATTTGATACCAGTATTGTTGGAAAGAATAAAAACCTTCGCCATCATGTGTATTCCGCCATGTTAAATTTACAATAAAGTCACACTTAGCATGCATTGTCATCTAAACTAAACATGTATACAAAATTTCAGCTTAATCGGTCGAAGATACTCGCTTCAAAATTGAGTTGCAAAATTCCCTCCGAATGTACATAAATACATACGGGGATCGTTAAATACAAGCTTTTAACAAAAGGAACAAGGAATCAGCTAAGATAAAAGATTTTCCTGGCGGAAACATTAAGAAGTATTGTTATTAGGGTAATTAAAAGCAAACCTCGTCGTTGTATATTTTCTTTTATACTAAATTGTTCCAAAATAAACTTTCGCTGGCTGGATAAATTTGCCTCTAGATCGGCGCACGGCAAGCTTCTTCGCTTATCAGGTATTCTAGATAGATTTATTAGAATAAAAATCTCTTTATTTAAAACCATGTAAAATGACCTTTAAGTACTTGCCTATCGAGGCAATTTTGGTGCACAGTGGTCAGGACGCTCGAAATACAAAATACAAGCATAGCAAATTGTCATTTTTTTATAATACAACTTATAATATACCTACATAATAACTTTTTAAGAAAAAATTGAACCCACGAAAAAACTGGCAAACAAAAAAATTCTTCCTTCCTAAACTAATCTAATAATTCTAAATTGTGTGTGTGTGTGTGTGCGAAGACATGTACTTGATTGGACTATTATATTTTCTGTAACGTTAAGAAATGCAGCTTTTTACTGTATGCATGTTGCGGATAGGAGGTGACAAATTGTTTCAGCATTTAACTTGCACTGTATTTAAAACTACCACGAAATATAAGCAGTCGGTATTCCATTTTAAAAATATTAGCCTAATCTAAGACAGGATTTACATGAGCGCGTGGCGGTATGTTGAAGCAATAGAGCCAGGTTGCCCAGGAGAAACACTGAACTGAAACCGAGCTACAAATGGCAAAGAAGAGAATATAGTACTCTCGAATGGTATTATTACAAAACCATTATCCGGAAACGATCCGAGGCGCTGGAATATCTCTGCAGGAAACGAAATCACAAACAAACGCGCTCCCTCGGAGTCGTATCGCGCTCCGCGTCACATTTGTAACTCGCTGCCGTTTGCAGTCACCACATACAAAGTGGATTTCTTAACGCGCATTCCGTCGGCGATAGGTTCAAAGCACCTAATAAATATAATAAATTTATCGTTCCTCCAACTGGAACACGGAATGTTAACGCGGCCTCGGAATACACACAACAAGTTTTAATGGTAAAATTGAATCGTAATTCGCTTCCGAGAAATAGATTGGCATGCCTCGGCCGTACATGGCGTGATGAGCGCGCGGAGCCGGGGCCGGGGCCGCGGCGCGAAACTCGACCTTCCCAAGTCGGCATAGAGGCGGCGGCGGCGAGTAATTGTGTCGTCAGGAGCGGGAACGTGTGCGTCCCTCGCACGTCTTTAATTGCTTTCATTCTATTCGTCGCGGCGACATTCCTCGCTGACGGTAGCCGACCAGCTGCGCTCCGATATCGCTGGACATCGTCAAACAATCAACGATGCTATCGACCGTTCCCGGAAACAATTTCATGACTAACGGGGCAGTACAGTTGCCTCACCCCGTACGTTCGAAGTCGAGCTAATTGAGTTGTATCCGAAGCAGCTTTCATATCGTAAACAATTTCTTCAACGTGACGTCACGAGTCAGTGTCGAACATGTTTCTATGAATACTTCATTAAATGAAAAGCATTCAGCTTACGGGCGCTTAACATAAACAAGGCTTAGACGGAACGCTCCATATTTTGTGTTTCCCTCGCAACGAGCGAGTGAGCCGGAGGACTCTTCACGTTTCATGACACAATTTTGAGAGAACGCAATGCGGCAAGGCTATTATCATTTCTGTTAACCTGTTGATAACAATTTCCTCGCTGTCTTTCAAGTCACAGGATTTTTTTACTTATTTTATTATATCACAACAAGCAATTTCAGTTTATACAGTCTGTCTGTCGTGTTCGGTTACAAGGTACCCTATTAAGATTCATTAATGGCAATCAGCGAGCCCAGTCTATAGACACATCGTCTTCTACACTTCACCGAGTGCGCGACGACAGGAAACATGTGATGAATATATAAACTTAACATTCAACAAAAAAATATCAATATTAATTTTAATATTAAAATATGGATCAATAGCCATTTTGGAGAATGTCTGTCTTCAATGAAACTGCAAAAACCAACAGTTCCCACGGTGGACTATATACAACATACGGGACTGGAACTTAAGACGTATTTACGTATTTACGTGGACTTTGTCGCCGCGGCATGTGCGCTACAAACAGGCGTTTCGTCTGGGGAGCGGCGGAACAACGCCAGTTAACGTTGTACGAGTCGCAATAACACTGTCAACGATACTTATGAATTTCGTTTGAAAAACAGTCATCGTGACGATAGAATACTAAACAAGCTGAAACATGTCTCGGTTATAACAGAAACAGGACGTAAAGGCAGTCTTTGGCAAGTTGCACGCCCACCATACTATAGTTCTGGTACTCGTACACGGTTCAGGGCTTGACCAGCCCACAGGGTTGCCTTTGTTCTTTTTAAATCTGTCATCGAAAAAAAATGAAAGCAACTCAAAGATGGTTTCAATCGCTTTTTAATAGTCAAACTACGCCATCAGTTCAACAAGTCAATCCGTTGGCAGCTCTTGGATGGATAAAAATATTTGTGATTTGGTTGTAAGTTGCAATTGCGCAATTGCTGATCTCATCTTAAAACATTGAATCGTTACTGGCAAATTTCAAAATATTATTAATTGGTGATCGTTACCATAGATTTCAGTTGTTAAGGCTACGACTGTGACTGAGCGCCTCGGGCTTATGGCCAACGCTGGCCGGAAGGACTGCCCACACCACACGGCATACATTGGAACAGCGTGGTGGACTGCGCTAGAAAATGCTCGGCAATTAACATGAACTTTCATAGTTCAGTAGACAGCTAATGAGCTGTGATTGTTTACAATTGGATGAATTCATACTCGGCAAGAATGGCGCCAATTAAAATAAAATACATATTTGATTTGCTTTATAGCTTATTTAGTTGATTACAAAACAACACTTGTATCTACTTAAGGATAAATAAAACTTAAGTCCCACTAAAACTAGTATTAAGAATGATTGATGGAAGTTACAATGTTATGAGCATTACGAGAACGTGTACTATCAATAAATAAAGAGTTATAAAGAGAAAGCAATATGAACAGACGGACAAAATATTTGATACCGATGTCAATGTAATGTGACGTACGGCGATCGTAAAGAGGACTGTTAACGTTCGGCGGCGGGGCCGGCGGGGCAGCGGGGCCGGCGGGGACGGGCCGTGTCCCGGAGGACGGGGCCGGGGCCGGGACGACATATTAGGGCTGTAAACAAGTTTATCGTCTCGAGAAACGCCGGAGCGCGAGCGAGAATATGTAATGTGCAATAACTGTAATAAGAGCAATAAGAAATTTCGGTATAACTTGGACCGACTCTTATTAACTTGTTTTATTTTACTGCTTTCGGACAAACATGGCTGGTGACTTGACACATCACATTACGTGACGAGCTCATCATCATTAAGTGCTTAGTTAGAAGATTTGGACGAACCTCGATGTCCAATGGTTAGTGAACAACCAGCTCCCGCCCCTCATCACTTTCACCTCAATAAAAAGTTACCTATCCAAGACAAGTCTGATTCTAGCTTCAGCGTTTAATTTTCTTAATTTGCTATTCAGAATGTTTGTTGTATAATAATATATTTTCCCTTCATTGGGTGAATTTTATTTATTTTAAACAATCTTCTCTAATGATGTTTACAGAACATTATAGCAAATATACGACGCAAACGTGACCTGTTTGAAATCTCTCGATATGTTAATATTATATAAATAAAATGACGCTTGTTAGTCTCCCTAAAACTCGAGAATGGCTGAACCCATTTGATTAATTTTGGTTTTCAGATATTTATAAATGTCCAAGGAATGTTTAAAAAAGGTTAGAAAATATGAAAAATGCAATGAAAACTAATAAAAGCAACAAATTTATTTTTCCAGACAAACTGTTTGGCCCTGTCAAACAGGGCGCGTTCAGAAGTGCATGGAAAAACGGCTTTGAGTATGAAATATTAAAATCCATATGGGTTAATGATAATGATAATTAATTCAAAATGAGCATGCTACTAAATTATGTAAGTATTCTTAATTCAATTATTTGCTCTGTCATTTACACTATTATTTTATTGCCATTTTAGTTTATTATTAAGACAATCATTTTTGTAAGAAACTTCTAAACGCTTCATAAATATTTGTCATAGAACAAATATGTGATTTATTTCGTTATTTTAGTGGTTAGTGAAATAGTTTAGTATTATAGTTAGTGCGCTTATTAAATTTAATTTAATTTTTAAACGACGAGTTGAGTCACGTGCTTACGGCACTGATGAGCAGCGAGACATGAAAAAATATTCCTAAACACTGGTCCGGCGATCACCATGAAAATTGACATTTATACTTATGTATTTTTTGTGGAGAATATATTTGCGTATTTTCTTTAGTTATTTTCTAATTTGTTGTTAACGTACTTTGACACATTATTCAATCCTGAGGCGGAACGAAGTTCGCCGGTTCAACTACTTATGAACAAGGACCTCAACAATTTTCGACTTAATAGAAACAAATGTCTTAAAAATTTTATGACTTGATCGATGTTGACACGTTCAATGTAAACGATGTTTTACCATAGTCTGTACCGAATATTCTCCATTATTTTTAAGATTTCCGAACGCAGCATCTGAAACTGACCTTATGGACTTGACCAACAAGTGATCGATCTAACCCATGTGTGGTCAAAAAGTCTTGTCATTTATATTGTTATATGAAAGTAGGAAAGGAATACACCGACTTCAAAAAAGGAGGAGGTTCTCAATTCGATTTCTTGTCTGGTTTTTACGTGTGTTAAACAATTTACGTTTTACTGGGTGTACCGATTTTGATTATTATTTATACATTAGAAAACTGGTACTTGTCGTGTGGTCCATTAAATTTAAGCGAGATCCGACGAGTAGTTTTTGAGTTATCCGTAATAATGTAATGTAAGTAGTAGGTGCGTTTGGTTTAGATCGAGTAAAGAATCCGGCACCGACTTCCTCAACAGTTTCCCTCATCAAATTATTTTTTTTCCAAGGCGGTTTTCCTTTTAGGTTTAAATATTATAAATAACGAAAGTTTTAAATTGACTCGGGGACCGGGAAATATTTGCAGTAGATTTTAACAACATTTAGCATAGATGGCGCTAGTGATCGGTGCGGCGCCGGCGGATGAGGCCATCCATCTTCGGCGTGATGTATGTCGTGTGACATTTGTAGAATAACGAGGGATGCTGGATGTGGGGCACTCGGCGATCCTTCCGCACTGCCACTAATGTATCCGCCAATCAATATTAATGTATTCCCGCCGATCAATAACTGTCCGTGCTGGAGCCGCCTAGCCGGTTCATTGACAACGTACGCGAATATCTCACAGTGCAATCACGACACCTCACCACACACGTAAACCCTCCGACGTTTTTGACCCTTGTGAGAAATACAGGCCGTGTAGAATTACGAACTACATACGTGGACGTGGATACGTTTGGTTATTTAATTGTATTCCTCACTTTGTAAGGTTCGAAAGACGAGCCAAATTCGATTAACCAATTTTATACAATGTGAAGATGTAGCATGTTCACCCGAGTCTTACACGCGCCATCAAGCATCTTAATCTTAGGAAGAAGAACTAAACACCGACTCAGCCCGCGTCATATCCTCGCAAAAGCTTGCGTTTAGTTATAATAAACAACTAAATACCTATATTTTTTGTAAACCTCGGGTCACTATGAGGCAAAAGCTTGCGTTTAGTTATAATAAACAACTAAATACCTATATTTTTTGTAAACCTTGGGTCACTATGAGGCTCGATTAACTTCAAAATACGTTTCACAATTGTTCAACGAAACGTTATAAACGTCGTTTTATTCAAACGATCACATATGACTATATATAAAATTAACTGCAGCACGCAACAACTGGACACTTATGACATTAATTCTGCAGCGCCATCTGCGCTATTGGCAAAATCTGTTGGCATTTTGCATAATACCAAGTGTCGTAAAGGTCAGGATATACCGCTGACCTGACATAAGATTCCATTTGCAGCACTGACGAAACGAAACAAAAGAAATGCTGTAATTTTACATTGTTCTATGATATGGTGAAAGCTGTAACTAGTAACGAGCCACAATCAAATCTTATTGATCATTGATCTTATTGATCATATTCTTGCCCATGTTTATTATTTCATTTCTAATTTATTTCTTTCTGTTAGCATCACTTTTACAGAAATAAAAATGTCTTGTTTATATTTTCCTTGCCATCAACCCTTTAATGGCCCACTACTGAGCACGGGTCTCTCCTCAACACTGAAGAGGAAAATACAACAACACGTTATATTTTCCTTAGGTCAATTATTTTCTTTAGATGTGAATAGTCAACGGTCGCTGACGCCTTCCTGGCACCAACAGGGGCGCCACCATCACGGGGTCACGGCCGCTTCTCGTACCTCACCGCAGCGACACGGTGTCACGCAATACATAAACATGTTATCGCTGTACGTCCTCTGTCCCTAAAGTGCACTAAAATGTTAACTAGCAACTACGTTATAATAAATTTAACTATTAAGAAGAAACGTAAGAAATCATCGCGAGGCAACGGCATGTCGTACTACGGCCGCATCATATTCGCCGTTCTTACTTGCCGTACAGTGGCCCGGTGGAGGTCTCCGATACCGCGGTCCCTATCTGCTCTCAATGCTCTCCTGGACGCTGCGCCC
>DWJN01002636.1:0-14919 GCA_018248895.1 Carystus phorcus
AATTCTCGCGATTGCAAATGCGTAAGTATATCATTTTATCGTGTTCATCTATAAGCGCGGGGCTCACATTATTAATAGCTCTCATACACTGCGAATTAAACGTATAAAGCACTTTAATATTTATTTTAGAAGAGTGGTAAGTAACCTAACCATTATCGCAAAGTATGAGTTCCTTCTACCGATTATTTTCATTTTTCTCAATAATTAATAAATGAAGTTGCCTTTTAATATACGATACATTTCTTGTTAATTTTACCACGCCTGACCATCGTTCAATGGGTCCTGGGTTCGATTCCCAGCGAGGCAAAGATTTAAATGATGATGTGTGTGTAATGTCTTTCTGTGTTGTCATGTCCGACAGGGAATCCTAGTGTAGGGCTATGAGTGTGTGGCGTTATTTATTTATTTAATTGCAGGTACAATATAATAAAACAACCAACTAGAGCGAAAAATATCCTCAAGAGAACTATATCCTCTATACCTTGGACACCAGAAAATGCAGACGGATTAGAAAGGCAAGTTGTATTTTCTAAACAACAACTAAGTAAGTATTTTAAGTAGATAAACCCCACCATAAATTGACCGACCCAAAGATTATATGGAGCACCAGAAATTTCTTCACCCTCATCACTCACGAACTCGCATCATTTTCACTGCGTGTATTAAATTATCATAATTATTTAAGTATAATATAATGTATCCTACAATACAGATAAATTTATATAAAATGATAAGAACCAGTTGAACCAATTTTTACGTTATTTTGTGTCTGTGTGTACATGGATTCGAGAAATTTCGTAAAATTTCTTCTATGTGATAGATGCTGGCTGGAAGTCGCCGATAACCAAATAAGTTCGGGACGTCTGGACGCTGCTAAAGAATTGCTGACCAAAGTTCTGAACCATAACAATTCTTGTGCCGCCGCTTACCAATATTTAGGTAAGGGGCCCGATTGGTACAATTCCTTGCGAAAATTCTACATTACATAAGTACTTATTGTACGAAGTTTTAAATTGATTTAAGGGGTTTGTACCTGGCTTAAAACGAGCTTTTCAAGCAAAAAGAGCAAACTTTATAAAATATGTATATTTTTAATATAACCAGGAGTACCTACTATAATACATAATATTACTATTTGTGAAAATAGAGTTCAAAAATCACGTAAAATACCTGTACATAATATTACTAAAATTATAAAAAGTGCGGAAGGTTCATATTTTACAAATTGCTTATATAGCGTGAAAGCCTGTTAAAGACAAATTTATCTTCGTTTCTTATTTGTCTGTTAAAATTTTTAGGTCAGTTGTCTGAAAAGGAGCAGAACTACAAAAGCGCGGCTCACAACTACGATAACGCGTGGACACACTCGGGGAAGTCGGACTTGGCCGTCGGCTCCAAATTGGCATATGCATATCTCAAACTCAAGAAATATCCCGAATGCATCGTCGTCTGTCGCCACATTCTGAAGCTACACCCCGAGTACCCGAAGATACGGAAGGAGATCTTCGATAAAGCCAAGTCCAATTTGAGAACATAAGTTTGGATAACTTGTAGAGGGTTTAATTTAATTCATCATTGACGCCTTAATTTCATTTATTTCTATAGAATATAGATTTATGTAATTGTATTGAGAGGTATATAACTACCTTTTTGAGTTTTAGAGTACAAGTGTGCACAAGTAAATCAGAGCTACTTAATTCCAATGGAAAAGCAGTGTACGGCTCTGAACAGACGGCGCTACTAGTTTGAGACAGCGTTATAGTAAATTCTGTATAAATTTTCGGGACTAATGTGTACATGTTGTTCAAAGATTACAAGATTATTCTATACTTGATTTTTTATTAATTTTGCATAACCCATCTGCTTTTTTAGTTTTTTTTTAAGTGAGTGATTTCCTCTAATTTTGCATGTAAAGCTATTTCGTAAGTCATGTGACCTAAATAAATGATGTCAAAAACAAACTAATCAATGTATAGCCCTAATGAAAATGACCCTAATGTCGTAAAACATGATGTCACAAACAAACTCTAGTGGCGAAAATTTTTGTCAAAGTTTGGCAACCGCCTCCATCATTGCTCGTAATCACCTATGTCCGTACTACTCCGTACATCGTAACAGTAACTGCTAATTAAATGAAAACAACCGTATAATCAAGCACAAATGAATATATTTGATTACTTTTTTCTTGCATTGTGACTTTAAGTCTAGCTCAACAATTATTGTTAAATAACAATAAAATACTTTTGCATTCTAATCTATTTCTTTCATAATGTATTTTCTATTATTTAATCTTCATTATCCTCCTGCTCGAGGATTGTCTTGAAGCAGAACGGCTGGAAGATGTATCCCAGACCAGAGTAGAACTTGCTCATAAACTCCACCCTGAGAAATAAAAATGTATTTAAAATTACATATTTAGTAAATATAGTTATTACTCTATTTAGGTTTGTTGATTTTGACCAAGTTTTCTAAATGATAAGGTTCATGGAACCATGTGGTTAGTCTATGTGAGATAAGAAAAGTATCAATTTTTTTTCTTAATCAAATTCAATGCGTAAAGATGTCGTTAGTGTAGTGTGTCGTGATAGAGCGCCTAAAAACGTGAAACGGATTTAACGTAAAATTGATATGCTTATCTATCATTAGTGTATGTCAAGTGTCAGCTGTCAATAGTTTCTCCCCGCCGAAAGAGATGGATAGAGCGCAGTTCCCACAGATAAAAAATAACATTTTTAAGCAGATAATATAAGATCGGGAGTTTTATTAAGTAGACAACATTTACTAACCAATGCAAACGCAGTGTGTGGAGGAAGGCGGAGAGACCCTCCATCATGACGAGGATGGCGAGCGTGAAGAGGGCCCAGAAGCAGAACACCACGTACAATTTGATGGCGCCCACGTAGCCTTCGTTCTTCAATCCGATCTGCAGCACCATGTTCCACAGCACTTCCGACAACTCTATGGAATCACACAATTTAATAATCAACTACAATTATTCAAGGGTTTTGAATTGTTTTTCTGTTTGAATCCAATCATCTATGGCCTGTGTACAATTTTTTTAATGCTTCTGTGCTTTAAAGGACACGTTGAGTTCAGTATATACATGTAATTTATTGTAAATAAACGTGGCAAATTACGAGTAAAGCCCGGTGCAAGATTGTTACACATCGGGGTGTCACTCAACAGGAATAATTAAAACCAATTGTTACCTTACGACAAGCTTTTGAATACTTGAATAGAACAAAACACAGAATCTAGAGTTAAACAAAGAATATTATTTATTGAACCTTTCAAGTGTTTAACATGGTTACAGTTTATTATCGGGAAATGTATGTAGAAACTGACCTGCATGGGCAAGCGACAAAGCCCAAAGACGGAGATATGATGCTGTATGGGAGATGGTACTGAGCACGTATTCTATTGTGTGGATGCCTTGGTGGATCATGATTTCGCTGAAGGGCTCGTCGTCGTGGTCGTGGCCTCCAGACTTGGCTTCGGGCTTCGGCGCGGCCTCGCTGATGTCAGTCTGGTCTTGCATCTCGATGCCTTGGTTCACGTTACCGTTTGATTGCTCCGGCTTGAACAAATAAGTATAAAAATATGATTCTATTGGATGTTAACCGAGATTCGCAGAAATAGTCGGGAATTGTTTGTCCCAATGTGTAACAGTGTTACACATCGGGGTGTTACTCAATAGAAATAACTCTTACTGACTACTACGCATAAATACGAATGTTATTTATACAATTTTTTGAAATAGCCACTACGGTAGTATGGCTAAAGTCAACCCATTTCAAGGAAATATAAAATTATTTTATAATGAATGAAATACCAAATACCAGGAGTGACACGAGAATTAAAGTATTAAGCAACTATGTCGACAGCATTTTACAATTAATTACACAAATCGAAACATTTTTTATTAATCTACAGAAAAATACCTTGGCATTCTTCTTTTTCTTGCTAGCCATAAGTAAATATAGAGGCTTTCCTAGCAACATGACTGGTATACAGCAGAGCGCGACCAGTACAAAGACACGTTGGATGGTGCCTTGCGCGTCGAACATGAACTCCTTGCAGCCAGATTCCGGCTCCGTGCTCGAGAACAGCATCATGTTAATGAACAAAATCAGCACCGACGGGGCGCAGCCTTGCCTGTAAGCCTCGTCTGAAAAAAAAACAATCAGATTTTAATTTATTGTATTGTGGTGCCAAATGATTCGATGTGTTTTGGTTGAGGTCTTGAGAGCCAGTGCCATCGTTCTGTTTTCTCATCTTCGATGATGCTTTATCATCAAAGAGCTCGTTTGTCAGCTTTTTACGTAAACAAAAAGTTACTTGTGAAACGCTTATCCCTGCAGCTCACGTCGATCCTAAGTGATTGACGAAGTAAACCAATGCGGGCGCTGTCGGTACCTGGATGAGTTGGGTGACAAAAATTTTTTGAGCGTCTCCGTGCTTCGGGGAGCACGTTAAGCCGTCGGACCCAGATGTTATCGTAGATGGCAGTCGTCAAGGCAGTTGAAGGTCTTCGGGCGGTATAAGAACTTCCAATACTTATGTTGGCCACTAAGCCCTCCATCAATCCGTACTGGAGCAGCTTGATGGCATATTCTCTAGCCCTCCTCATCACTGCGGTTACTTTTTGGCTTCCTCCTCATTCATAAGGACGGACCCGTACCCTGTAGCGGGCCATTAATCGATTGAAGCCAAAAAGAAAAATTTGTACTACTTCTAACCGAATATGAAAGGTAAATGCGTGTTCTCGGGTTTTGGATTAGTGGTCAACACTTAGTTTTTAATTTTTATATGCCAAGGTCTCCAATATGATAAAGAGCTTATCATGACATCTAAAGCACTGGGATGCTAAAGTAATTTTGTCACCAGCGATCCTGCTACCGACCGCACTCACAATTTCTTAACTCGTTGGATCACTTGAGATTGACGAGAGCCGCTAGTATCATGTATTGTAATAAAATAAGTTAGGTATATGTTTCTCACCTTCAGAAGTAGTGCTGTACGCGACCCATTTGAAGAACATCATGAACACCATGTATAAGAAGAGAAGGCAGAGGAACACAATCTGGGGGATGAACTCGAGGATGATGGAGTAGCGACGCTTGAAGAAACTGTTACAAAACATTAACAATAAATATTACAAATAATAATACTAGCCTACTACATACTATGTTTTATTTTTGTTTGTTACAGGTACTTTGTTTATCTTTTCTTTTTTAAATAATAAACTAACGGATAGATAAATTTCAGGAACATAAATTAGTTTCAGTCTCGGTGTTTTAGTCTCATGCTTCGTAATAGTAAAATCCTGAAAGAGCACGGCGATGCCATAGTATTATAATGAAGTTGTTTTATAATATTTAATTATGAACAACTTCCAACTTACTTGTAATTGACCACGCTCATGCAGACACCAAAGATCATGTGGATGACGCCAAAGATAATAGACAGTTTCATTTTGTAGGAATTCAAGAAAATAATTTTGTTGTCTGCGGTCTGAAAAATAATTGATATGATAATGTTTAGTTGCGTAAGTATCTAAAATTCTACATAATTATGCTAACACTGAGTTATATTTCGTTGTTGTTACTAGTGAATTAGGGAAACGTTTATTCACAACCAAAAAATGTGCCAATTTAAAGAATCTTCAAAGTACTTCAAAAAACAAACTTCAAAGGGAGTTCGGTTAGTATATGAAGTTATCATTGAAATTCACCAACTAGTATTCGACTTGACGTACCTGCCACACGGGATCAATACCGATGAAGTACGGAGTACCAATGTAAGCGTACTTGGGATTCAGGGTCAAAGCTGCCGTAGTTGTCAGGGTTTCGTTGTCGTACGGAACAGTCCACGATGACCCAAAAATATTCATCGATTTCGAGAAGATATCGTTATACACGATCCCGGTGTACATCGAGAAGCAACCCATGAGCAGAATGATGTAGCGACCGGCGAAGAATATGTTCCAGATTTCGTTGTTCGATTTCTTAGCTGCGAGAGACACTTCCTTGATGACCATCCAGGCTCCGAACATTGCCATGATCATCCCGTGGCCCAGATCACCAAACATCACGGCGAACAGGAATGGGAAAGTGATGATTGTGTATAAAGCTAAAATAAAGAAGAAACATTTATTCCAATAAACTGTTTAACTAATGTATATACATACATGACAGATAGTTCAAATAACACGTAAAATATTTTTAAATGTAAGCAGTAAGCACTACTAGAAAAGAATCGTAGTGACAATTTGCCGTGCTAGCTACAATTACTGACTTTCAGTGTGAACCTATTCTTCGCATAGTTCGAAATGATGATAACGTAATGATTTTTTTACTTAATCTATAATAAAAAGAATATTATTATTTCCGTCTTAGAACATTATGCTTAGTTATTTAACATATTTTATTTTGTGTTTAATCGATGTACTTGGCTAAACCGTGCTAATCGAAGTAATAATAAATAAATTATACTTATTCTTTAAACAAAAATATGAGGAAACCAACAAACCTGGATTGCACTCCCTGTAGGATGCTACTCCGTAGGCGTCGATAAGGTTCTGGAAGCCGCGGGTGAATCGGTTGGTGCGGTTAAAGGTGGGTGGTTCCTCGTCGGTCTCGATACAGTTCAGGAATGATGGGATGGAACTGCCGCATGCGTTCTAATACCATAACGTGTGTTATTAGTGAAATTAAAAAAATAAACATTCATACTTTAGTAGCTAAGTTTATAAGACAATAGGTTTAACAAAATTAATCGATAGTTCTCTTTGCTAAATGTATGAATGAACGTCGCAAAAATTCACTCTTTTGGAACACATTAATGTTTGCATGGAAGTGTGATGACGTTAAGTTACTATAAGTTAGACTTTAAGTCAACAAACACCAGGAACAGAATTCAAACTTACAGATCCATCAGCGAGAGCCTTCTGAACATTGGGCAGGTCAGCGGTAGGAACCCAGCACTCGCCAATGAGGCATTTCTTAGTAACATCCATATTGAACAGGTTGAGGGTGTGGTAGATGGCCTTCATCTTGCGCACCATGACGGACCAGCTGTCTAGCTCCTTAGCCACGCTTACTAGTACACGTTGGCGATGATCACGAGTTTGGTTAAGCACCTATTGGGAGATTATTACAATATGAATCAAAAAGTTATTGAGTACATAATAAAATCTTGCTAATAATTTTGACATGAGTTTAGAGTCTGCGAACTCGTTCACTGTGGTGTACTCTCACAGGATAGTTGAACTATTCCATTTCTTATCAGCCCGTGGAAGCTTTGTTAATCTGTTGTCTTTTTCCGACCATTACTCAGTCTGTCTACAGTGGTTCCTAAATCCATTTTACTGAGTAGTGGTCGTCATTGGAGAACAAAACTATAGTATAGTAATAAAAAAAGTGAGAATAAGAGCTGAAAAGGGTGAATAAAGTTGGTAATCTTCTTTAAGTTTTCATATAGTCTATATAACTAGGAAACAGCAGCAATGTTTAGTGATCATTCGAAATAGCTATTACGCCGCCCACAACGCTATATATAAGGCAGAACGTTTCTAATGTGTATATTGAAATATCCAAAGAATAAAGCTCTTTGTTTCATTAAAATATTCGAAAGAAATCCTTATTACAGGTATAACCGCGTACTGATGCGGCAAATGTTGTGTTCTATTGTGTAGTTACAAATCAAGAAGGAAATAACCACTATTTTTTATCTTATAGCGTGGCCATTAAAATTAAACACCGAAATGGCAATAATTAAGTATGTATTATTCAAAGTTTTACACAGGACGACCGTTTTTTATAACTTAACTACTCTCGGTAACGCGCGGGAAGGCGGCGCGCTCGCTTCACCTCATCCCGACGCGAGGGATGTCCCCTGCCCATAGTGATGGGACGCGCTACAATATTAATTTTACACATCATCACTATTACTCAACGGGAATTTTGTGTCCCAATGTGTCACACATCGGAGTGTTACTCAACGGGAATAACTCTTCTTACATATCCCTATGCATTCTCAGGAAAGGTTTGCATATATTTACCATATTAAGGTCCTCAAGCCTTGTCCTAACTCCTTTGACCATATCCTGTCGCTCAGAGTTGGACGGTGGGCACGGATACAGTGATGCATGGAAGCCAGTGCAGACCTTCTTTATTCTGGACTTCAGCTGCTCGCCTTGGAAGAATGCCACGAATACTGTTTTGTAGATCTCGTTGCCCTAATAAAATAAAAATATTCATATCTAAACATTTACAGATATAAGAACCGGTTATAAATTTATTTAATTGCAAAATTAACATAGGTTTGATGTAAGTAGGTAATGTTCTGTATAAATAATTTCAGCCATATAAAAAGTTAAAGTACGTAATTATTCGTATATTTTAATAAAGGTACGGAGTAGGTACCTACAAGGAAAAACTCAATATTCGTAACATATTTATCTACATACCTGCATAATACATAATTATGATTTATTTATAGGATAGTGTATTTAATTTTTTTATCAATCTTTCAAAGCAATAATTTTAATAAATAAGGTCGCCTGGAGGGGATATAAAATTTTTTCCTTATGTGACGATTTCTGTCACTTGCTCTACTGTAAGTAGGTCGCGTAACAGAATTTCATTCCAAAATTCCCAGTACCTACTGTTAATTGATCGACAAGTATTGAAACAACTGTAACATTACTAACAGAAGTGGGATCCTCTAGCGGCTTGTCGAGTTCAGCGCGGCGCAGGAAAACGTTACCGCGCGAGATACGCCACATCATGCGTTCGAAAGCTGGCACGCGCTCACGCTGCACCACGCCGGCCACGAATCCCAAGCGGCCGCGCACGGCTGCCTGCTGTCCGGCCTCGTCCGCTATCAGAGTCCTGGCCGAATTACGTGTTTTAAATATTGATTTAAAAAACTGATAATCCATACAAATATGATGGTAGTCAGATGCGACCAAAATCATAGTTACAATTTAAATACTGTGAAATTCATGACAATTATTAAGTGTCATTTTTCTTGGATCGTGTCGTGGTTTAATATAATTCATGATTTTTAATCATGGCTTCAACCCACTACTGAGCACGGGCTTTTTCTCATCACTGAGGAGGTTTAGAGCCTACTCCACCACACTGCTCTACTACGGATTGGTGGAAGGATTAGAGGCCAACCCGAGTGTCGGAAGGCTGCTATCTAGTGTAACAACCGGGACCGACGGTTTAATTGTATCCTCCAAAGCACGGGAACGCTCAAGAATATTTTTTTTTACTTAACTCTATCGATCGCTTAGGATCGACGCGACCCATCGGGCTATCAACGCTCAATTTCTATACATATACTCCTGTATTTACAAAGGAACCTGGAATAATTATGAATGGGTACGTCTTTAATATTAAGAATTGATTCTGAACTTACCTAAAACATTATAAAGACTGATTGATATAATAATATTTTTATATGATCTGTAATTGTAAAGATATGATTTTATATAACGAATATCGCAACTCACTTGGTCAATGAGTCCATGCCAATTTCTTCTTGAGCGGTGAAGAACGCTTCGGTCTTCTCGAGGACATGTCTCAGCTCTGTTAGCTCTAAATAGTTTTGTTTCAAGTTCACGGCGTTGTGTGACAGTTCAAGAATTTCATTTTCTGTCTTCTCCAAATGTGCCTGTAAAAGGGTGTAAAATGTTTTACAAAAAAATTATTTAATAGTTAAGAGCATGCGTTTTGCTGCAATTATCATTATTTCTTATACCGAACAATTTCGAAAGATTTTAAACGAAATTACTGAAACATTTTGTTGCATGAAATTAAGTTGAACTCCAAACATGTGGTATGGTTTAAAAACAAAATAAGTTATAGTTGACATAGCTAATAAATGCATGTTAAAAGTTCTAATGCCCGTGCTGTGATAATTCATGACTGTAATAATTCAATACCTTTTGATAACTATAATTAAAAGCGTGGTGCCTGCTTCTATAACAGTGGACCTACATATTTGTGGAATAAGCAACACTGTTTATTATCAGCCATCGAAGTAGGTACCGGCGCTTTTTACAGACATAAAGGCAAGTATCTTGAAGTGCCGACACCACTACGATAACGATACTGACATCAATGTTAAGCCAACAGTTGTTATCTGTAATGAGCGGCTTTGTATTGGTGTTTAGTAACTTCAGTATTCAGTAATCTATCAATTCGTTTCAACAAACTTTTGCTTTGTAATCTATCAATCACGACTTCACACTTCATCTCGCGTTGCGTTTTAGGGCCCAAAATGTTTACTGAAGATTGAACATACCTCCAGGTCAATGATCTCCCTCGGGTTCGGGGCTCTGGGCAACTCCTTGACATGCGGCACTGGCACCTTATCTTTATGCACCTCAGCCTCGATGTAACGTAGTTTTCTCTCCATCTCATCGCAACGCCGCACCTCATTCACGAATTTGCGCTGGAAGGCGTTCACGTCTGGATTTAACTGAAAGGAAAAACAATAATTATATATCACATCACGCAACCTCAGTTTGATGTGCACGTCCATTAATTGCGTAAGACCCTTTTAACGATATTTATTTTTGTAGAGTGAGTAAAGTGAAAAATAAAGTGAGAGTGAATAGGATTTTATTATAAGTATCGAATATATTGTTCAAAAACTTGTATCTATATATATGTAAGAGATTGTATTTACATATTTAGTAAACATAAAATGCAGCAAAAATATTCTATTTGTAAAATGTTTCATCACCATCATCATCGCTTCATCAATCACCTAGAAGGAAAGTGTTCCACAATCAAAACCTACTAGGTGTAGCGAAAACATACACAATAACGTATAACTTACCAAACACCGTAGATAATGGGTTTAATATGCAAATGTACGTATTCGGTCTCTAATAATAATTCAGCTGTTTAGCGAGCGGGCACGACGATACAAATAGTTAACACAATTTATTGTCATTCGAAAACAAATATTTATCTCACACATTTTCGAGCTGAGCATTGAAGCCGAGACCTTCCGTTCGGCAGGTACGATACCATCAATAGGGTAGCAAGCATACCGAAAGGAACATATTTCTAAATTTATATACCTGGTAAATCTAAATATATAAAACTCAAAGGTGACTCACTGACTGACAGCCTAGCACAGCATAGCCCAAACCACTGGACGGATCGAGTTGAAATTTGGCATGCAGGTAGGTGTTATGTTATGACGTAGGCGTCCGCTAAGAAAGGATTTTGATTAATTTTACCCTCTTAGGGGAAAAAATAGTTGATGGAAGTTTCTAAACAGGAGGGAAGCCGGGGGCAAAAGCTAGTGTAACAATAATTAAAAAAATAATTAAGCATCTGATACAATTTTATTATATTATAGCACTATCGACAACCCATCGCTTCGGTACCTATGTATGTATTTTACGTCTGTACATAAAAATCATTTAAAAATTTTTCATAATTGTTTCATTCCTGTTAGCATCACACGTGTTCCGTAAGTATAAGAATGCTTAAATTGATTTGTCCCGAGGCAGTTTAAATTTCGCGATAACGACTAAGTTATTTATTAAAATTCTATGGCGACCTATGCCATCTCAGCGTTTATTGTCTAAAAGAGGAAAATTCTCGATAAAAGCACCCAATTGGGTCGATTTTTTCCGACCTCTTTAACAATAATCGTCATATTTCAACGAATTTACAGAAAACATTAAAAATTATACACAAAAACCTTCCTCTTGAGTCACTCCGTTCATTAGTGAAAACTGTATGAAAATCCGTTCAATGCGCGATCAGACAGATAGACGCGGCACGGGGACTTTGTACTTTGTAATATGTATAGACGAAGATCTATGTATCTAAAAGTGTGTCTAACCTAACTACATGACGAAATTAACTAGTACTAAGTATTGCTTCCATATTTACATCAGAATGCAGTGTTTCATAATGTATTTATTCAAATCTTTCGTTTTACCATTAGTTATACCCACATGGGTGGATGAGTAACTACAGAGGCCATTATTTTTCTGTTATAAGTGGGACACCGACGTTCTATTATTAGTTTTAAAAATAAAATACATATTTTATTTGATGTCTTTACACACGAAATAAGTATTATTTGTTGAATAATAATAATTAATGAGCGCATAATATAAATTATGGTATTTGACGTAGCACACCGCCAGCGGTAGAATGGTACTGAACTGATTTATCTTAATAGTTATAAAGTATGATTAAGTATAAACTATATTTTTGCAATAAAGAAATGATTATTATTACGAACGTTTTCTAAGTAGCAAAAATCACTGGAATACAGCGTTATAATCTTATCTCATATCTCGTCTCGGGAAAAATGTATATTCATATTTATTGCTTGAAAGCGTAGATTGTTTTAAAATCAGTGGATTTATGGGTGGGCAGTACCTATAGGTTGTTCATGGGACTGACCCGTTAAAAAACCAAATATATGGACACATTATAACATGAGTAAAGCCACAACATTATCATAATTTGTCATCAACAAACAATACATTAGTAACGTGTACGTGCGAATTTACACAAGAACGAGCCTAGCCCAGATACATTAAGTTGAAAAATATTTACGAACTAGTAATTTGTTAAGCGTAAAATTATAAACGAAACTATGTTTAAACGCGATTCTTTTAACTGAAATATATTTATTAAGTGTAATTATTAGTTATTAATTTTATTCAGGCATATTACCTTTACAAATTTATTCGTTATCTTGCAGTTAGGTTGTACAGAAGATAGTCTGCATAAGTATTAGTATCAGTTACAGTAACATGTGTTATAATGACATAAATAGAAGTAAAGCGCAGATATAGTAGTAGCTAGTTACAAAACGCATTTAAAATGCAAGTATTTTATTAGTGGAATATAATTAAAAGGCGAGGATTTAAAATCAAGTAATATATGATAGTAAAAACCCTGCGCCCGTGGCACGATGGAATAAATTGCTTTTTTACTTGATTCCCATATCCCGTCTCAAACAGGGCCAACCACTCCTGCCACACTAATAGGGTTACCAATTATATGATTTTATTTTTTTAATAATTACAGACCGCTGTGGAATTTTTACTCACTCCGAATGTTTCCTATTTAATCATGTTAAAATACACTTCCAAATACTTGAATGACTTAATGTAGTTTTATTTCAAATAGATGTTCATTAATAGATGATAGGAAAACCCAAAGAAAACACTGGAAAGTCTTACATTCAGAGGAATTAAGATCACAAGGCGTTATATACCAAACCCTAATGGCTTAAGCAAATTTTAAATCTAACTGAATTGTGTTACCGATTAACAAAATGAATTAATGAAATAAATGACAAAGAAGAAATTACATATTATTATCTAATCAGAATGAAATATTTTATCATCTGCAACCAACCGATGTAAGAACTCTTTCCGGAGACTCTAGTAACCTCTTAACCAAGATGTACTGTGTTAATTTTCTACCACATTAAATTGACAGCCCTAGAGGGGAGACTAAATTGGTTGACTCGTTTGATGCGAGTGGGATGTTCTTGCTTGTTTCATTGGCACAAGGTGAGCGGGAATCGATGGAAGTACATCTTACAAATTTCTTAACACACTAGTCATTTCGATGGTAGTATCAAGTGCGAGCTTGGTGAATTACGGATATCACATCAAAATTACTGCCGATTTCACGCGGAAGCCTGGAAAATACTATAAATGATAATTATTTCAGTAATTTGTCAGTTAGGTTTAATTATTAATTAGTAATTGGATTTGTTGTAGTTAAATAATCGGAATATTCCTTATTCTAACACGGAATTAACATTGATTTTGATATGTAAGAAACGAGAATAACTTGTGACTGTTCTTTAATGATTTATGGGAAGCTTCGATTTTTCTTCGTTCAGATGATAGGTACAACTAGATGACCTGGCCAATTTCGTTTCGCCGAACACTCTATGATGATTTGATATGAATTAACATAACTTATTTATTTAATGACGCATTTGAATAAAAAAAACGCCAAATGTTATGTAAAGCCATCGCAATATAATCTGTGGACGAAATGTAGTGTTATATATTTTGTGGACGAAACCAATAGGTACCATACGTGGTATGTTACCATATTTGTGTTATGTAAATGCTGCTCTCGTTGCATAAACCTTAAAGAAGATCTGTAAATAGTTGTAAAACCTTAACTATAAAAGAAAAGTTAGTTATTTAAATAAATTATCATTTTACAAGTAGCTCGCCAATTTTTTATTCAAATTCGTCTTTGCTATGTAAATAGCTGACAAAGAAGTAGATATGACATTTACGTTTACACATAAAAGGACTCAAGTTGGATGGTGCTTCCAACCCAATATTTCAATACTGTCATTGTATAATTAGTTAATCAATATGTCGTTTTTGGTGGTCGTATTTTATTAACCCCTGTCGGCATTCAGAATGTTACAGGTGTACCTAAATGTATTTTTTCTACGGGTGGCATGATAAGTCCTAAAGTAAATCAAGCCTAAAACAAGTCAAATTTATAACCGATTCTAATGCCATTTAAAGATTCGATATTATTATAATGGAACATTATGTCGTCCTATTCATGATTAAATAAAATCTGCTTAGCTGTTTTAAGGTCATTATCCCTTTTATAATTGTCGCAGGGGTACGTAGGTACATATTTTAGTCCATGTACGTCTTATATACATAACCTATCTGCTTTTTCAGTTTAATTAAAAAAAGTGAATTCCTGTATAATGTATTTATACATTTAAACGAATTACAAAAAGCTATTTAGTTACAGTCAAGAAATATGTTATAGGTGTAAATAAATTATGTCAAAAACAAGTTAATCAAAGAGCGCTGTTAATGAAAATGACCATAATGTCGTACTACACCATGTCACAAACTCTTGT
>DWJN01002637.1:0-14919 GCA_018248895.1 Carystus phorcus
GGATGATACGCAAATGAAAGAGAAACCCTGAAATAAAGAATAATTTTGGATTTTAAAAAATTATTTACAGATTTCATTAACATTTTTATTTAACCAAAAGCATCGCTTAGGATTTTTGTTATAATTTTGAAATTCCACTCAGAAATAATTACCCAAAGCCTCCTGTGTGGGCGCGTCAGAGTTTAACTGTATCCGAAGGGTGCCTAACTGCCTACGTGGGGTGCATAGGGATGATAAGAGTCGTTATTAATGCAACCGTCACGTTGTCATAAGCGTCACGATAATAATCTATAATGAAATATATGTTGTGAGAATTTAAGTTTCTTCCATTAAGGTTCCTTATAATAAAATGTTTTGTTCACAAGTTGTAAAAATAAAAAATGCTTTAACGATTCTACTCCTTATTAAGAGGCAATCAAATATCGTTTGTCACCTATAAGCGAGCTCGAAAAAAACATGATTAGGTCGATTCCATAGGATTAGGGACACCAACAGCCGAGACAGATGTCGTGACAGGAACGTAGCGACCTCGCGTCGCAGCCGTTTCGCAACAGTCAGGTACCAGCGGGTTTAACAGGACGCCTTGTATGGCGGTGTGACGCATCGCTGACTTTATCGGCGGCGCACACGATATGGTTGCATCATCTAAATAAATGACATATGTTATGTGGTTAACGAACTTTTAGTAAAAACAGGGTATTTCATACTAACACTAAATAAATGAAGCACAGATAAGTTAAACTGATTGAACACTTAGTAGTTGTACAGTTGATCCATTCAACAACTAAGACTAAATTAGTAGCTTATAATTTATAGTTTGGATTAATCAGGACAACTATCAGTTTCTATTGAATTAACATCGCAAATGCGTAGGTAATACTAAAAGTTTGTCATATAAATCGATTATGTATTCCTAAGAATGATTTACAGCCTCCGGTGATTTTAATAACGGGTCACGAAACTTAAGTCTATTAACATGTTAGAGTTAAATAAGCCAGTATTATTCTAACACGCGAACCTATCACTGAATCAATGCTGGTGATGTGAAATCGTACTTGGCGTTAGAATCCTGAGGCAACGATAGTAAAATGATAACCCGCGCACGAGCCAAACCGAGCTGAAAACCGAATACCTAACCTCAATGTGAGATTGCAAACCTCCGCTCTCTCTGGAAGAATTTTTTTTATATCCTCATTGGCATGTAAAGGATAACGATTAAGAGTAATTGGTCAAAAGGCTTTCGAAGGTAAAACTCACGTCGCTAGGGGGAATTGGTAAAAGCTAGATACGGTTTTGTGATTGTGTCCGAGGCGAGGAATCGAACGCCTTTCTCTCAGAGTGCTAACAAATAACCCGGGATGCAACAGGCGTGATTTATTTATTCAAATCCGATGCTCGTTGATGCCGGTCACGTCTGCCGTCGGTTCGTATTTAAAACACGAACTGAAGGTGTCTCTGATCTGTCATCTCGTTTGCTCCAGTTTAAAAGTTCAAAAGTGCAACTCAGACGTTGTCAGTGGGAATGTGCAGAGCAAACACGAAAAGTTACTAAATTCTTCAAGTAAATATACGATTACACATTATATTTAAGTAAAGAATATGACTTAACGAGGTCGTGGCCATAAATACGAGTAAAAATATCTCAACAATAATGTCTATTTCTTTATAACAATTGCTCGATGTTAGAAATTCTATGATGGACAATGCCGATGTACATCTGTGGAAGCGATGCGCGGCCACACAAGAAATAGTTAATCAATCACCTTTATAAGTGGCTTTGCACAAAGGAAAGTCCTGACTGAATTTCAACTACCATGCATGAACATCGTCAAGTTATTGTACAGAACTTAGCAACTAAAAAAGAAGAGATCTAACGCCCTTTCTTGATCCTTAGCTTAGCTTAGCAGAATATGTTGACCTAAGCTCGAGAGTTTGGGAAACCTCTACAAACCGAATAATAAAGGCTAATAACGCTTACACAAACTGACAAGTCACCCAATGGTCCTTACAGGAGGACCTTGATCAAAGGTACTGACAATTACATTATATTTTCTGTGAATTTTCAAGAAAGTAAAAAGTTTATTCTTACATACAAGGGTCGCAGAAACAGTCTTGGAAGATAAGAATAGTGCTAAGGAAACAATTTATCTAACTAAAGTGTTTCTCGAATTTTCTAGCAAATTGCATGTTACATCGGCACATTATCGCATTTGCCAACAATTCCTAAATAACGGTGCCGCAGGCGAAGGTACGTATTTGATGAGTGTTGCGTTCGTTGCGCCTGATTGCCTAAAGTTCAGTCACGAGCGCCGATCATTTGCAAGTTTTGGCATTTCGTCCGTCTAGTTTTAAATAAGTTACTCCGGGCCATTTGAAAGTAATCAGATCGCATTTAAAACACGTTGTTATTCTAAGGGTTGGATGTTTATCTTTTAATGTCTCTCTCGTCTCTAGACTGATCTTTATCTTCACTTCTTGTGAAACAACGATACATCATACGTCAAAATTTAATGAATAGCACACAAAGATAGTTTATTCATCTGTAATAGTTTTTGTCTTATCATGTAAACCGACGAACGAGTTGAAGAGCCACTTGATGGTATATGGTTAGCAAAGCGGACGCCAGAAGAAATCATTAATACTCAAAGCATCATTAACAGTTGACAAGGAAACACTATGCAAAACACGTGGAAATATTTCGCAGTTGATTTTAGAGAGAGAAGAAATACTTAGCTAGGAAATAAATCTAAGAATATATACCTACATAATGTAAGTCATTAGGATAAAAATGGAAAGCACAGAATCCAAAATTTGTAAAAGTGGTGTTCCACTTGACTAAGTTGTTACTTAGTCAAACCCAAGATTTGTATAACTAATTTCATCGAATGATAATTAATTTTTTAATTTTACAAATATTACATAATAGATAGTTTTGTACACACTGATAGGTATACCGACATATATGTATCAACCTAATAAGGTAGTACTTATTTAAAGCTTTAGAGAAAACTGAATTTAACACAAGTAATATTTGTTTGTACCATTCACCCTCACAGTTATCTGCTGTGTGTTCACTCACCACGATCTGTAGGTCAGTTGAAACGTTATTGATGTTAAGCTACAAGCGTATACACATCGATGATTCATACGTGTAGCATCGAAGACGATACTCAGTTGATATCGATGCATCAATTTCGTAGCCATAAACAACTTATTCTCACCCAAAATGCAAATTACCTGACGCAAGGTTATTGATATCGAAGCCGACAAATATATCACAGCGTCAATGATTCACGTGTTCTCGGGTTAAATCGATATTTAGTTATAATTTAACCTGTGATTTATACTGTTGCATGTTGTTTGCTTACAAATTCTTAAATGACATTACAAATTTGATTATAATTTAGGTTTAAAATTTAATTATGTGACTAATTTCAACCGAGCTGGAAGTAAAAATAACACACTCGTAGATTAAATGCAAAATTGTATTTTATATCATATAGAGTAGTAGGCATGTAAAACAAATAGTTCCTTTATCTTCTCATTGAAAATATATACACTTAGTACGTACGCAATTAAACTTACGAACATTAAAGTGTTTAATAGCTCATTATTCAGTATTCAGTAGTTACATAACGAATATGAGACGCTATCCATAATACTTTAGTAATAATATAAATTGTTTATTGACTGGTAATAGACAACAAAAAAGTTTATCTGTGTCCAATAGTTTCATTTCTACACGAACAATACCCAAAAACAAACACATCCAAGTTACCAATATAGGAAGGAATTTAACTTGGGACTTTTTGTCTAGTAGGCAGGATCGTCACTGACTTGGTAGCAGGGTTATCGAACAGTCATTAAATATAATATTCAAATTAACGACTGCCTGGTAATCCCAGTGGATTTATGTAGAACGTCTACGACTAAAAAGATCAGCAAAGGGGACGCTTTGCAACGTTTTCGCTTTGTTGTGGAATTATCCCCAAGACAAATACGTTATTACACGATTAGTTCATTTCAAAGGGTGCCAGACCCCTGACTCCGGCTTGTCAAACGAAGGGGTTGCATTCAAATTGATGGATTACCGCTGTTATGTATGTAGATTGCATGCGCCGTAAACCTTTTGACAACTGTTGTAGGTGAATGTGCATATTCATGAGGTACGCTTTATTCATCACGCTTTATTAGTTTAAGCTTTGGACTGTCACAAACAAAACAAACAATATTAAATTTATACAAAAGGCACACTTCAATACAAAAATGTTGCTTTTATAAATCATAATACGTAGAGTGATAAAAATTAAATTAAATTTACATTTGCAATAGATACACTCTTTCCATCAACATAATGACGTACTTTCTCGATAAAACGAGCACTAGCTCAAAATAACCTTGAAAGGACTCTTAAAGTTCCCTAAATGTGTGACCTACCAAAGGGTCTCGAAGTCTATTAAAATGAACTTATTCGTCTATTAAAACCACTACAGATAGCGATTAGGTAATCGGTTTTACTATATGAATCTGTACGTGTAATAAAGAAATAAACGTAAATGCGTATACTCGTCGTATTTATATAAAAATCCATTACACTCGAAGCTCTTTAAGCAGATGCGAATATAATCCGAGAGACCTTGTAGACAGTCGTTACAAACTGGACTACTAAGACTTTATAAAAAAGAACGAAATTGATACACCAAAGATATCCACGAAAAAAAGGATAACACAATTTCTAAAACTGTTTAAAAGTCAAAGTATGTAGTGTATGAAGATCATTATAATGTAACTGCATGAAGTTATTATAAAATCTAATGCGTCTTATACGAGTATATTCGATTACTTCCGTCGCTTGTGGCATGACTAACACAATTAACACATCACTAATACCCAGGCTGGAAAACAAAAATTTAACCGTCACACAAATGTCTGCTCCGACCGGGACCCTTCACCCTAGTAAGGCCACTATCAAATAGACTACCAAGGCGTCGCGTAATAATAGTAAAATCCATGCTGTTAGACTTACGCGAAACAATTATCTCGAAGACTACAACGGAATTCTCGAGATTATTTCGCTATGTAATTTGACGTAACATTTGTATAGGCAGACGTAATATGACGTTAGGTTCACGAGACACGCCTAATTGAGCGGATTGATGTTTGCAAATAACCAGTCTCAATTGGAGAAACGATTGTAATAATCGGAGATCGTGTCTAGAGCTGAACAATTTGCATGTCGTTTGAATTTTGTAACCTTTGTATATACAATGTAGAAGACTTGGGCGCCGCGCCGCGCAAAGTAATTTTTGTTATTTACATATTTGACATCAACTAAATTGCGACAACTAAATATTCTTTTAATGTTGCTAAATTGGAAGCTATTTCACCAGGACGAAGAATCTCGAGTCCGATTCCCAGGGAACGTAGATAGTAACGTGACATGACAGATAATATAATCGTTTCTGATCATAGATGTTTTAGATGTATTATTTATTTATTTTTCTTAATTCGAGGTATCCATCCTCATACCTCACCTCAGATAATGATACCTAAAATACATTGTGATTCCTATTTTCATGGTTTAGCTGTTATTTATTATTACATACACATTTAGAACAATATTCAAACTCTATGACCTCAACCAGTTTGTGGAATATTTCTTATCTGATGGTCACAAGGCCAAGTTCAAATAAGATCTCAAACTCCACCCGTTAGTCTTCCCATCCCTATCATTATTGTTTCGCAAAAAATAATATATTACACTAAAAACGTGATCCTCTACTTTGGGAAATTCTAATCTAATCTAATATAATCTAATTCTAATCCATCGAACCAAATCGTTGGCGTAACTTACCGCCAATGAGATGGTAAGGTATATTTATAAACTTCTAAGGTCATGAAATTAATATATGGTGGTTTCTTTACACCTAAGGGCAAAGAGACGATTTTCAATAAATAATACTATTATTTGCAACGTACATATATACTGAACAAATGCTTGCTTAGGTCACTCGCCACTCGTCGTATACTGGTATTTGTAGGAGCCAATACTTTTTTTTATTCTTCACTTTTCCTTCTTGACCGGCCAAGTATGAGTTATGACTTTGATGTTACTGATATCTATTTACTATTTCATTGCATTATTATGGTTTCGTAAAACTGGCGATCTCCACGGTATGTTGGTCTATGACTCTTATTTTCTTTCTATTGATTAAGTCCAAAATACAGTAAATTTTGTTAAAATTACTGTCGTTTAAACGATATTTAAGAAGACGTACGAAAATGGAATTTAATTCTAAAAGTACTTTAATACTACTGAGGGTTATATTACGGAAATTTATACTTCGCGAAATTTATTTAGACAACTTTTTTATTGATGATGGAGTGAACGGTAAACAAATGTATGACCTTGACATTTCACCCCATTAATGCATCTACGAAGTTTCAGTAAAATGAACTGTAACTCCATACCAAAACAACCACAATCGCATAAAGCGGTGTCAGGGGGTTCGACGTTCCTTATCTGACGGCGATGATGGCCAGCTTTAATGAAGCCGTAAGCAGTGCCCGCCCATTTAACGAGCTCATCATTAGCGCAGCCGCGATTTGATTGCCATGAATCGACCCGATACCATCTATAAGGAGAAACTTTTACTATAATTGCCCTCTAATAGCGAAATGAGCGAAAATTTTGAACGTATGTTAGGAACATGAGATCGTTAAAATTATTATCGATCGCGTATGAAGCGCACTGTTAAGAATATAATGCGGTAGTTACTATTAGAACAAACTTCATTGTATGAAACTAAATATAAGGGTTTTTATTGGCTTTCTTGCAATGTAACTATTATTTTAGATTTTTGTATGGTTACTTTAATTTATTTTCAAAATATTTTTATTTCCTACTACTTTGTTGATACTTAACAACATTTGCAATATACCAGAACATTGGACAAGTTACCGGTATACTTTTCCGGCACGTCAACTGTATCAGACCGAGTGGAGGTTGCCGCATAGCTTATTGGAACCATTGTCACACCAGTATTACCAGTCCTGGGGGTTTTGCAATCGCCCAGAAACGGTCATTGTTCAGGACCACCCTCGGTGTATTGGCACACGGTTACACAGACAACAACTTATACATTCTGAGTTTACTCGATAGAAAGTATGTGCGGTGACGGACTAAACTAATTAAAATTATTTAGTAATCAATTAATATTACTATGTTATTGTCGTAAAAACTCCAATGTCGTTATAATTTCGATAACACTGTTGTAATAAGTAATGTTAGTGATATTTTTTAATACAACTGCCATTATGTTTAATCTACCACCTTTGACCGATTCTAAAACCAGTCAAGGGGTAGTTGCATCAGTTAGAGATTCACAAGATGTTTACAAGCTCAAATTTATGTCAAGCTCAAAATAATATACATAAATATTACTTGAACGATAGTACACCTCGACCTCAATTTCGATAAAAATTTAATACAAAACAACATCTGCCTTTAGTTTGATCGATTAGTTAATGTTTAAATCATAAGTTCTATATTGATATAGAAATTATTGTGTGACATTTCTAAATATCTAATCTGGACGTGATGGTGATAAAGGGGGACAAGAACGTAGCTGTGGAAGACTAATGTATCCTAGATGAAGTTGATAGAGATGATTACGTTCAATCTTTATTAATCCTCAAGATATACATCTTGCATTACGTTCTTGGCAATTTACAACATTACTCAAGAACAAATATTAAAATCCTGCACACGCTCTAAGTTGGAATATGTCCAAGGAAAGTCTTGGAAGGGGCGATAAATTTCCGCTGCTGCGAAAGTCCACATGGAAGGCTACAATTTCCGGAGAAATGAAACAAATTGAAGTCGCTTTTAAATTTTGTTTTATACCGTTAGATACTAAAAATTTATTCGGGAAGACTGCTTCAGACTTTTCACGTCTTTTGCCAACAGCAATCAGAATTTCATGACTACTTAGTCAATGTGTGATTCAGTATTATAGTATAATTTGAGATCTTACGAAGAAGCATCCCACATGATGAGTATTGTACGTTATTTGTGTATCAACTACCCATACATTGCTATTTGAATCCATCACGTATAGAAAATAGTTCGAGATTCATGGAAAATACGTTATTTATAAGCTACTATTATATATGTTTTTAAGTCAAGAACATCAAAAATCGATTTCAAAAGTTTATTCTCATGGTCTTGTATTCACGTTTTTTTGATACTTTCATATCACAAATTCCATTTACCTACGTTAACAAATTGTTACAAAAAATAATTACCTTGATTTCTAGTAGGTTATCCAATAAAACCTTCAGATAAATTCACTTTATATCTAATTATGTAAACGAAAATGATCATCTCATATATCATCGTAGATAAGACTGCACAATATGCTCAGTCTCATTTGACCCTATTCATTTGAAAGTCGGCTCAAGCTGCAAAGGGATACGTCCAGCTAAAATGAATTGTATGTAAGCCCTATCAGTTATGCTATCATGAGTCACAGGCAATGATATTAACTGGCGGGTAATGATATTTTACATCGTATTAATGAGAATGCGCGAGTCGGATTAACGGTGATGTGATACTTCCGCTAGTTCGTTATTGAGAGTGAATAACATGACTCTATGGGCTACGTCGGATTATAGCCCAATCTATACATACAAGTATAATAAAACGGTAACTGATTGCTGTCTATAAATGGCAAATATATTTAAAAACTCATAATGAGGCGCTCTTACAAACGCAGAGAACCCAAAACATTGTTTTTTCATTTTGTCTATTTGTCTATATTTCTGTGTGGTTGTGCACCCTAATCTCAGAAACGGCTTTTCCGATTTGAATGCAATTTTCAGGATTGTATTGTGATGGGCTTTACTTAGCATTTAGTGTCTTTTTCATTTTAATCGGTGAACAAGTAAAGAAGTAAATTTATGTCATCATTCATTGGCTGTTAAGCGAAACGAAGAAGCCGGGTCACCCAGTATATAATTAATCGATTAGGTTATTATTGCAAGTACCCCATTCCGACTGCTTAATGAAGATTGTTTATTAATTTTTTTATTCCATTCAAAAATAACTACTCTGATACGATGATCAACATTCTCGAAATTCTTACGATTATTTACTTACTGCATAAAATCAAATTCTGTATCTTTAATGTGTTCTTAAGCTTAAGTATTTAACAGAACCATGTTGTTTAAAAACTACAGCTGCACATGTCATATATCAAATTAAATCCTATTCACGGTATGTTCATTTAATACCCCTTCGGGTATTAAATACCCAGCAATACACGAAGATTAAGTCGCACAAGCTACTTAAATCTTTTGTGATATTGACTTAAAGTACCGAAACAATATTAAGAGACCACAGCAATGTGCCAATTGCGTTTTTGGTATCTGTTAATTATAAATGACGAACATTTAGAATGATGAATCACTAGTACTTGTAAAAGCAGGTATTAAAAGAACTAACTGCAACAAACAGATATAAATAACATATTTTTTTTTAACACCGTCTACATATGAAATATGTCAAAGGAATAAAAGTTGTTAAAACAGTTTCAATAGATTTATTATGATAGTCGTAACAACATGCGGTATACGACTCGTACTGAGACTCGTACTCGCTTATCTGAGATATTCAGCGCATTCACGCCATTACTAGCGAAGGTAAAACACCAAACAGGCGTGGTCCCCAACAGCTTCCCGCGGCGCCCTAGCGCCAGCTGAGCCTATTAAAAGCCTGTCATGACTCCTCATCTTAAATAAACGGTTTAATTCCTATAAACGCCATTGGTGTCATTCAATCTGTCCATTACTGCGAAATCATGCCGTGTATTGCAGTTATTTCAAATCGACTTTATCATATACTCATAGCATTATGTACAGAAAAGTAATAGTATTCCCTGGGACTGAGGAATGTTTCATTATAGAATCTCTTTCACAAGCGTTTTCTATCACTCTGATACCATATGATAGCATGTGCTTAGTTAGGTTTTGGAAATATACATATAACGTAGGTATATAATGATACTCGTAGACCACAGTTGAAAGTATATAAAACTCAACCAAATCATGATCGTGAGCGCAAAACTAGTTTTTGATCGACTTACATATCATAGAATAGTTAGTATTTTGGTTGCTAACGTAAATCATGCCAGTACTCTTAAAAAAACATTTTCACCTTATAGATATGGGACACCTATAGATATAGTATAATTTACCTCCTAATGACGTCTAGATGAGCATTTCCTTTTGGAAAGATAACACGCACGATAGATGTGAGATAGATAAAACTAACTAGCAGCGGCACAACTAACACCTAGCGGTAAAGTCACTGTATGACGTAAAATTATAGGATTTCGCTGAGAACTTCTATATATACTATAATTCTATACCACGATGAACTGCTTAGTAGCTGGATATGATAATAGGAATGGTGGCATCGTCAATTTATGACTAAACCCTCTATAAAAAAATTAAATAAAAAAAAGATAATAAGAAGCCAAGAATTCTAAATTTGAAATATAAGTGAGATTACCTGCTATCAATTTGACAAAAGTATTATACGAGTTTGAAAAACCGTGAAGAATTATGTATAAGTAAGTAAATAAAATATTATAACTATTTGAATACACATAAACAGTGACAGCTTTGTAATTTGTATGTAAATAGCCGAGAGATGACCAGACGATGTATTCGGACAATGATATAATAATATAATAAAAGAAATGCTTACTCGATGAAGATCCCATTTGAAGATAGTATTTATTTTTGCAGTAGGTACTTCCTAATTTCATATTTTTTTGAATATTTTGTTTTGTTTGTCCTAACATTATGAAAACCCACTGAGTACTATAAACTGCTATTATAAAAATATATTCAATGAAATAATATTGAATCATACATTTTTGCTATCAATTCTGCATATTCTACTGCTGACGTCACCGTTCTCAAATTAACTATCTTGTCAGCGAGTATTTGTATGAGCATTAAAATTCAAATAGCACACACGTGTTAATTTGTATTATAGATAATGTGCACCTACTCAAATGACCTGTTTCCTGTCAGGTGCAAGTTTTATGTCAGAGGCAGGTGTAATTTATATCAAAAAGTATTGAGTAAGCCGTAATAACAATTAAATAAATCTGCAGTATCAAAAAATACACAATTTTATTTTAAAGCTACGTTTTCTGATGGCAAGACAGGATTCGTATTACTATACTATTGGATTTGAGCGGCGGCGAAACCCACGCGTCTGTTACATGAAGAAATAGGGTGAATCACTCCTAACTCCGGACGTTGAATGCACTTGTGCAACGTTGCAACTTTGAAGTTAATGTAATGGAGAAGACAAAAACAACATATTTTATTTCATCTCACAAAGTCTCTAAAGCACTTCTAAAGTATTTTTGCCGATTCCCGCGAACTTCGTAGAATTTGACACCATTTCTTCGAAGGTCGACTGTATGAATAAGTATAAAATATTTATTTTACGTTTTAAGTTTTAAAAAAGTAAATTACGGAAATATGGGTTTCAAATTCAAAAGACAACATTTAGATTTTCTGTTTCAGTTAAATTTAAATAAAAAAAAGAGAGAACACAATACAACCTTAATAATTTTTCAAATTAAATACTTTATATCATATTATGATAGAAATTCGACCGGCCGAATACTACTTCCATCAAATAGATTTTTAACATTTTAGTTTCCGTCAGAAAAAATTCCGTCAACATAAATGGATATGAAATAACATTTAAAACTATTATCAAATTGAACTTTATGTAGATATGTGTAGTATAAACTACCTCCATAAAAAATAGTCTCCTTCCAGTACAATTATTCAAAATCTATGTCATTTCACCCCGCTAACTGAGGGTTGCCACTGCTACAGATAGGGGTGTCACCCTAAAACAAGCGCATAAGTCCTTAGCAACATATCTTACAACCCCCTGAATTTACAAAATAAATTTATACATTCATCGAGAAAGTTAATTTATAACCGAGGGGAGAAACAAGTCTAATTAATAATATGTAGTTCATTATGCTCATTTGGAAGTGTTACAATTCAATTAAGGACTTTTAATATTTATCAGCTATTAAAATTAAATACGGATGTTACTTTGACTAAATAAAAAGTATCTCTTAAGTACTTCCTGTTGTCAACATTTTCATTGTTAAAGTCTTTTAATAAAATAAATAACAATTCAACGGCTCATATATTGCAACGTCTGCTACATATGCGTTGTAACAGAACTGTAATTATACTTTGTACGATATTTATTAACACTCCTTAAGATTTACCATTCATCTAATACGTTCTAGGTATATATGCATTTTATAAATGAGAAGCAAATACATTATCTTCAGGGGATTTTCCTTGATATACTATATTTTTTTAAGTACTACTATGTATATATACTAAACTTACATACAAAAATACTGTATTCCTCCGAAGAATTGTAGGCAACCATATAAGTCTCGGGCCCGAAAAACAGAAACTGTGTAACCTTTGGATGAATAACCATAGACCCGAGTAACCTTACAATAGATCTGAATAAACTTGTTACAAAAAATCAGTAGAACGCAAACGGTTAGAACACCTGACGACAGTAACCTATCAGATACCACAATCTCTAACTATCGAGCTATTGTATAGATCTACAATCAATTAACTTCCGAAGATAATCGATAAATTAAATTGATAAGTGGAAGGATGCAATTTGGTCCAATTAACTTCGCGCGGGATATAACAGATAGACTTCGCGATCTCCAGCAGTTTAACTATGATTGAGGAATTAAATCTCTGTAACGGAAAGGAAAACGATAATGGGTTTGATTGAAAAGCTCGATGCTAGCTGAGGAAGGAGGTTTAGTCTACAGGCCGTTACTTTTGGTAAGTAAACAATTAAATAGAACAATCAGAAGTTAACAATTAAATGGGTTGTCCAGAAGAAGAGTCCCTATAGTTTAATGGCATTGCTGTACAATTTCTAAAGCTTAGCTAAATCCTTCAAAACAGATATTTTACTTTTTTTATTAACTCAAAGATCTTGTCTTGAGAAAGAAGTAATATTCAGATAACATATTTTCGGTGAATATATATTACCATGATAGACAACAGTTATAAAATATAAAATTATTTCAAAGAGGAAATTATTTTTATGATTACGTTACTTTAATAAGGAAACAGGTTTAATCCGAATAACTGTACTGACCTGCTTCGATTAGTTTTGTTTTAGACTCGGTCGTGTCATAAAAGTGATTTCGCATCAGTAAGAGATTTGCATACATTATATACATATGTCTATTCGTTCAACGCATGAGTGCCAACAGTTACAACAATTATCATTATCACGAGCGCATTTCACGCATAACTAATCTCCGAACCCGCCCGAGACTTATTGTCACCTGGCCTGAATATCTGCTTTAATGTGTCCGATCGCTTATAAAACGGTATTCGCGATCTATCCACTGACAACTTGATACGTGTAAGGAAATTCGCCTGTCTCATGACGTTGTTGTTCATTGTCTGAACATTTCAACTGTAAAACCCGTAAATGAAATTTAAGAGATTAAACCAGTATTCAAATATTAGACAAAGTGCTTGTAGTACTTCAGTTGACACACGTGACACTGTCTTCCTTTACTATAATCAGGATCTATTTTTTTTTTTGAAAAAATATTAATTTGTTAATTAATAAAAGTTGGTAATTTTATAATGTCGAATTTGATCAGATGATATCAAATTATGTAGGCAGAATATAAAAGGCTTCGTCCATTAAAGACTCTCTGATAAAATCGCTTTAAAATAACTTTATAACTGTAGCCACTTCGAAGAAACTCTTAATCTTGAAGTATCTACGACAATACACCAGAAACAATGAATTAACCATTGTATTATTTTAATTAGTTTTAAACGCACAAATATACGCAGAGATTTTATTGTGTGTAAAAAAATTACATTTAGATTTTACGAAAGTAATTTCTTTAGTTGATGGTGGTAAATTTACAATAGAGAAGTGTTTTTTTTGTTTATTTCTGTTTGTTTAATGTCTATGTAGCCACTTTGTCTTCAATTTCTCCACACTGCCAGAAAAGCGTCAAATGAAGCTTTTTCCAATTGCCCTACTTGGGAATTTATAACATTGGATAGCATCGTAGAATTGGTAAATTTATTGTATTTTAAAACCATTCAAATACTTATGCAAACCCTTCAAAAGAGACTGAATCGATAGAAGCCCACGCAGCCGTTATCAAAAACCAAACAAAATGTTGTTTTGTCAAGCGATAAAATTATTATCACCTGGTCAAACAAACAAGACCGATTGCTCCGCAAGTTTGTTCTGCAGAGTTTGTTTTTAGTACAACGCAATTGTTATGATCAGAACATACATATCGAACTGTAGCAACGCATTATCTGTTCATTATAACCATTTAATGAACGGTAATGTTCATGTATCGTTGTTAACTAATTTTAATCCGGTATTATAAATGTACATTTATGTTCACGGACTCGTCATTATTGTATAAACACTACATTGTACTAGTCAAAATTTGGCATTTTCTTTTACTTATGTAGCCGATAAACGCACACACGAATCACCAAATTGTAAGTGGTCACGGTTGACCATTGGCATCAGTAAAACTAAGAGCTTGGCCGATGTGTTCCCCATTAAAATAGAAGTACTAACTGCCAGGCCCCCAGTTATGACAAGTGGTTTCACTGTTTACACAAGAAAAAGAGCAGTAGCTAGCGAGGAAGGTTTTACCGAAATAATACTGTCATAATTGGAAAACGATCAGCTTCAAGTCCAATACCAGGTTTATAAATAAATATTAGTTTTTCGGATGTTGATAATTTATGATATCTTCATATTGCATG
>DWJN01002638.1:0-14913 GCA_018248895.1 Carystus phorcus
AATTATTTTATTGCAAATTATTTGTTTAATATAAGATTCTGACAGATAGCGGTGTAAAATAATTAATTGACAAAATTGAATTATTGCAGATTGTTTTAGTTCCATACTGTACTAGTATGTTTCGAATGACATCTTGAAGGTACTAGCATAGACGGTGCCAAAGAATTAATAAAATATGATCAGAAAGATCAGATCTTAAAAATTTTACTCATCGCAAATTGTTTCAGGAGTAAAATGCTTCGGATTTTCTAGAAAGTTACATTTCAGGAAGAGTCTCCAGCCCTAATTTCCACCCTGACCTGCAAACACATTGGGAAGTTGCTAACGACCTACAATAACTGAACGGATATTAAACTGCCCTACTCCGAATTCTTACCAACTCGTATTACTAGTTCTACATCGCTGGTTTAGTATAGAAATATTTCTTACTCTTACAACATTCCTGGCAATGGATTCAAATACCCGTAATAGAAACGTAATTATACTGAGCCGTGACGTACAACGTTTGGAGTATTACAATTTTTAGAAGTGCACAATTATTGAGACATTGGTATTAAAAGGAAAACAGGATTATACAGTCATTTACTCGTAAATACGTAACCAAAAAATGACGTACCAGTGTGAGATTTAGCGTAGTTTAAGCTTCGATGGAGGAAAATTCAGAAAGTTAATTGCATTAGATTTGTTATACAAAATAAATATTTTATAGTGTATTTCGGAGAGAGAGAGTACATTCATAGATAGCAGTCATAAAGCCATTTCCGAGGCCTCCGGGCAGGACAAAAACTTACTACACTAGGGTTGGCCACTAACCGTATCGAGCTCCACAAAGGCTAGTGTTAATGTATATGTGTATTTTATTAATTTGTTTCAAAGATGTGCTGAGGAGTTTCTTTCGCCGTTTCTTCTCCTCGATGTAAAAGCACCTTTCCGAAACGGCGGTAGAATAAAAAAATGACGTGCATAAGTGTTTTGAAATAATAGCTACATGAATAAAATAATTTGAATTTGAACCCTTCCATTAATCCGCACTAAAGCAGCAAGATGGATCAAGGCCTGCTTAGTGATAAAGATAGACCCGTGCCCAGTAGTTGGCCTTTAATTTTTTGATAGCATTACAACTAGAAATTATCGATTTTCAATAAAAACGTGTAGGGTGTTAAAAAACGTAGTTGATAAGTGAAAAGAAGTCATCCGTGTGTTTCCAAATGCCGAAATAAATCGAAGAGCCCCGCGTCACGCGCGAGCTAATGGCACGAGGCATCTGGTGGGAACGATTGCAAATTTTTATTTACTACGGCGCTCCCCAAACGGAATACTAATGTTTATCATTAAGAGCGAGAGACAAATGATCGCGCTCGACGCCAGGTGGCGCCAGGTGTGACGTTGGAATGTGCTGGAAAAATCTTGATTTCTTGGTTATGATAATAAAGGACATTTTTTTGACAAAGTATCCTTTTAAGATATTGTGGTGTGATCTTGTATCTCAGGGTGAGGGATCTTTTGCAGCGAAGAAGTCCGAGATAGGATTTTTGGCAGGAGAAGACTGTTTTTATGTAGTTAGTTGACAAATAAAAAGACGAGCCACATAATGGTAAACTCTTTTTTCTTGGCCGGCGACGCATTAGTGATGACCACTTACTGCCATGTCACTTGTTTTTTTTCTTGATGGGTACAAAAAAAAATATCAACAAAAGCCATAGGCCATTAACGTACAATTTTTTTTCTACCACCGTTTCAAAAGGTGTATTGTGGTTTAGGTTAAGAGATGGTGAAAGAATCTCTTAGGCACATCTTTTTAACATTACACACACAGATTAAGCTTCTATTCTTCGCGACATTCGACACGACACTATAATTTCCAAGCGTGTCTTTAACCCATTAAGAACATTACAGAGCACGGGTATCTCCTCATCAATGAAGGAGATACTCCACCACACTGGTCCATTGCGCATTATAATTTATATCTTGATTTATACTATTGAAACGTTTATCTCTGCCTGCACTTATCGCTTGAACCTTCGGAAGTATCTACTCTCGAAATTAAATGTAAATAATCAAATACCAGTAAATTTTAGTATGGACGATATAAATTTCATTCACTAGTTATAAGTATATTGATAGAATCTACTTACTTTCTGTCGGTTTAGAAATATGTATAGGTCGTTATTTCATTTATTTTCGATAGCTTCCTCTCTTCTCCATTCAGTATTGCATAATAAAAATATTAGGAATATCAATGTAGAATGAACGCAGAAGATTAAAATATTTTCTTTGATAGTGTTACATATTTTGATAGTGTTACATATCAAGGAGAACTTGAGAGACAATATTTTCTTTATTCTAATTAGCTTGAGAAAAAGTATTCCTTTATTTTTTCTTCTTCTTTCTTCTTCCCTTTACTTCTGCTAGAAATGTATCAATCATGGTGTTTTTGTCCATAGTCGATGGTGATCACTTACCATTATGTGAATCGTCTGCTAGTTTGCTGGGCTATCTAAAAGTGCCAACAATTGGGTGGTTTACCCTACATACATAACATACGACAACCTTTTTTATACGTTTAATAACATTCCAAGACCGGATCATGATTTAAGCACCTCAGTTAGGAACCAACGATTCGGTATATCCGGGAAAATGTACTGGGATAAAGCAGTAAATAATTGCTTTTAGCCCTTAGAAACCGACCGAAATGGACGAGATAAGATGAAATACGTAAATATAACAATAAACGACGGCCATACATTAGATCAGTGGTTCTCAAATTGCAGACTAAAAGTTACAGTTTTGCATAATTGAAGACGTAAGAGGATGAAAGGGTAGGATACAATATACATAAGTATATATCTATGAATATGGAAAAAATTTACGAGAAAGTTTTGTAACTTTTTTTATATTGTAGTACTAACAACCCGCCCTCGCTTCGCTTAGTAATTTTTTGTCAGGAACTGCTATTGCACTGTTAACTAAACATAGAATAATATACAATACTTAAAAATATGAATGTGTATCATATTCTATTTCAAAAGTTTCCATCGGCAAGCTGTATTTATAGCTATCTTAGAATTGTTTACGGCAAAGCTGCTTCAGGCAATTTGCCGCAACAATTGGTAATTCTATCTTTGCCCTCAAAGTATTTAACTACCTATCAAAAACAATGTTTTTCTTCTTGTTTACCACCTTTTCAACTATAAATATTTAATTAACAAGTTACGTGTACAGTCACTGTCAATGAAATGTATACGTTAAAAAGTTTATAAGTTATATTTATATAAATTATCATGTATGAAAAAAATAAACAAGTTTTGTTTCAAATCAAACAACTGTTTCATAGGTATGCATACAGTTTTGTTTACTTTTTTATGCAACTAGCCGGCAAACGAGCAGACGTGCCAAATTAACGACCATTGCGTACGGACATCAGCAACACCTAAACAACACTGATATATTGCCGACCAAGAAAGAAATGATACGAAAGAAAGAAAGTACTCAATCTCAAGCTCCTAACCGGATTACAATGGGTCATTTGTTGGCCTACTCAAGCAACAGGGTGGTAGTGAACAAGCCGGGCTGTAGAACTGTATTACTAAGACTCGATAAAAATATTAACATAATAATGAAAGAATTAGCTGATTACATACTTGTAATTATGACACGCAATCAGTACAAAATAGTTAGAAACTTGTGAATGTATACATTTTTTTGTACATGATTATATTGAAACTACACAATTTTTTTTATCCTTTTATTGTTTATATGACACTTTGAGAAACACAGAATTAACCGGTCAGACGTTTCTGAGCAAAAATTGCTTCGGCTCAGTAATGTAATTGGGCAATCGGACTTCCACCTCGCGCCATTAATATACGTAAATAGAAGTTATTACCGTGTCTTATTAAATTATCATTTGGTTAACCAAGATCTTCGTTTTCATCAAGTTTCAATAACGTCTGAGGGTACTTATAGCCTAACTAGCTAAACCCAGCAAACTTTGTTTTGCCCTATAAATTATTTTAAAATCATATTGAAAACCATAAAAATGGTTATAGTGGGTTAACCTTAAAAGCTAGACATATGCTGTCGCGGGCTTTTATTTACAACTTTTAGAGAGAAACAATTTTGTTATACATTATTTTTGAGTAACTGTCACCGTTTACTCAGCGCACGCAAGGAAAGCGCTAAATTTTGCCGTTTTCGCAATATTTTTTATGGCTATTCCTCTCTTATTCATTTTACCGTGATATTATATAGCCTATAGCCATCCTCTATAAATGGACTAACTTACACTAAAAGATTTTTTCAAATTGGTTCCTAAATAAAAATAATTATTAAATAAGTTCCCGAGATGAGCGCGTTCAAACAATCAAACAAACAAACAAACTCTTCAGCTTTATACTATTAGTATAAATAAATAATTTTAAGCTTTTATCATTGCTGATACTTTATAAAATATTTTTGTATATATAAAAGCAGCCAGAAATTCCCAATGTATTTTATTACATTTACATATAGGAAATACTTATGGCTATTCAATTAATATCCGAGAAATATATTTTTTTTTAAATAGTAATTCAGTTCGTAATAAATTGTATTCATGATTCATACCATGCCTTTGACATAACATTAAATTTAAAATTACATAATTATTATAGTATTTTCGGTATAACTGTCAATGTTACGGAATTTTATTACGATCAAATAAAATTAGAATTATATTAGACGTGCATTCTCCCAATATACAGAAATACAACATTTATGAAAAATCAGAGAATCAGGCGTATTATCTTGTCTCTCTTTAAATGTTTTGATATAGTTTTTTAATAAAAAACTTAACCTGAAGTCCTTGGCAATGGGAAATATAAAGCATTTTGAATGGATTTATAATTAAGTAGTAGCTAATCTGGTTGCTATGGCAACCGTCGGTAATAATAATAAGATAATAAAAATAAAATATCAAACCAAGTAACAAAACGTGGCTGGGTTTAGTTATATTTTAATAACGAATACAAAGCCTAACGAAGACTACTAAAATATTTCATTACATTGAGGTCAGATCACACCAGCTTAATTAATTCTCCAAGCTTTGATCAATTTGAACTTGCAAAGTGAAACAAGATCTATTGTTTAATGAAGAACAATGTCATTAATATTTGAGCATCAGTTTCAAGTAATCGACACCGACGCTAACAGGGTCCGGTGAGCAAACTCTGAAGTTTTATAAGAATCCTTTTGATTTTCTATAATCTTGATCCGTACACTTTTGTTCGGTAAGTTGTGGCTTCTCGGCTATGAAGTTGTTTTTAATTATCGGCAAATTCTTGGAAGCATACTTTGATTTAAATAAGCACGCTTCATTATGTTTAGCAATGAAATGTATACATTGCCAAATTTTAAAATGATGTAGTCATTAGGTCATTTCAAATTAAAGTATACATAACTATGAGACAAATTCATAATTACGTAATTTTGCAACAAAGCACGTTTATTTTCTTTTACATCGTGCTATATTTATATTTATTATAAACTTGTCAACGTATACATTTTATTACCTGTGACTGTACTATGAAGTATCAAGTACAAGTAACGAATAACTGACAAATAAATGGACGAGTCACATGACCAATCGAAAGCATCAAATTTACGTAAATGTGTAGATAAAACGCCAATGTTTACTAAACGTAGTACTAAAACACAACCAAAGCAATATCTTCTAAAAAATACCGCTTCGCCGTGAAGATCCGTTAACCCTAAAAAGCCGAGTCAATAGGTAACATTCTCAAGGACATTACGTATTCAAGGCTTATATTCAATTCGCCCCAACCTGTGTCAATTCCTTCGCGGCATTAGCCTCATCTATTTTTACTTAGAGGGTTGAAGGGTATGGGAACTACACAATGAATAAGAGCGAGATTCGAAATGGCTGTACTCGTTTTATCATGCAGTAAAATTGTCATAATACAGAAGTCCTGAAACTACACATTCTTAAGTTAGATAGTGGGATATATTGAGCTTTAAGGATTTTTTTATGTAACTAGCCGACAAATTACGACTTGCATGCCGCAAGCTCACCATGCCAGTCCTAAGTTCAATTCCCAACGGGGCAAAATTTTTAATACTGGGTTAGAATTTCCGTTCTCGGTCTGGGTCCGTGTCTTTATCGGTGTCTTGTTTTTGGCACCCATTGGATGTTGATATGAAGTTAGCCTTACATGGCCTGACAATATCTTGAACGGTCTACAAAGATCTATGAAAAAATATTTGTTGTTAATTATTTTAGCAAAAGTTCCAGTAATGATTCTACGTCTAGTAGAATAGATTTTCTCGAGAAAGTCTATACCAACAACACGAAAATTTCTACCTGCTTTACTATTAACAAGTTCATTACATAATACAATAAATAATAACATCGTAATAACATCTAATATTTCAAGACATATCAATAATTACAGGGCAGTTATAACATGACTATAGAACCCATTTATACATTGGTGTTTTAGTTCTGATATGCAACAAACATTCGATAAACAAGTGATTTGTACAATACAAAACATCAAGGTTCTTTTAAAATTTCAATCAACAGTGAAAAGATCAAACGCAAGAATCGAAGTTGTACAGGACCGTTTTAATCACTAAAGTAATGGTGGAAAGTAATCACACTAAATCAAAATGCCTTCGCGAGACGCGATGCGCGCCGGCGTTGCAATGCGATGAATAATACGATACCGGTGCGGTTCCATTGTACCTCTAATCATTCATAACACGACATAATTCATTCACTGGACTCAACGATATGCTATAAAGTTCATCCTTATGTTTTAATGCTGTCACAAATAGATGTAGCTACATGGTGGGATAGTAATATTCAAGTGTGATGTTTTCTATTCCTGCACATTTACGTTAGTTAGAAATATCAAATGAATATGTGATGTTTTCTGTGATATTTAGGCAAAAATATAAATGCACTTTACCTATGACCACATTATCATAATATGGTCATATTATGACCAATCAGGCAGGATTGTAGTCAAGCATTAACTTTATTTTTTAAGTTTATAGTGTAAAAGATTTTGAGGCGTGGTGCTAGAGAATGATGCTTCGTATACATTCAAGAGGACAAATAAATCTATATTGAATCAATTCCGTATTATGACTAGACTCAACAATATGTTATCAAAGAATTCTAGGGTATTTTAGTCACATTACCCGATGTCTCGATTAGTTGATAGAGGTGGGCGAAGACAAAGGAACAAGACCCTAAGATCGATAACCTAATTGAAATTCAACATTCATGTCTTTCTATCTGGGAATTCCACTCAGAACCTTCTAGAAGCGATCCTGCATGGTGACCATTTTACCATTGCCCGTCTTTCTCCTCTACTTTGTTCCGCCAATCTCCACCTACAACTATCAACAATGCATCGATGATGCTTTTTGTGTTATTCGCGTCCATAGGCAACTTCTTCTTGAAGTGGCTCTCCATTTACTGAAGATGGATAGTCTGTATTTCTTTTTTTTGGTGAAATTCAGCAGCACTCCGGATGCCTGTAGACTTTCGGAATTTTCTTAGCCAAGAGTTAGACGACAATTACCATATACTGTCACCACGTCTCATCATCGCGACTCATCATTGTTATTATCGTGCGTCGTGCGACAATGGAAACAGACATTCAATTGAGATTCAAGTCCGGTAGCGTTAGTGAGCAGGAAACATGCGCGAGTCGACTGCGAGCTGAGTTCATTTGATACTGCGCCCTTCCGCTCCGAACTGTTCACACCCGCGCCCTCTCTGTCATTATAGTAATGCTTCCGAGGCATGCTTCAATTATTTCAGTTTAAGAAATGAGTTTACAGTTAGCTCAGATTGATTGCGAAAAATAAAATGCGAGGGTCTTGTAATTTATATATCCGAGAGTGAAACTAAAAAAAATATGTGTGGTACAAGAAACGTATGAATTTGAATTTAATTTATTTAGTATGAAAATATAATTAATGTGTTATATAGTCGGTTGAAGATTCTGATATACAAACATTACCAGGGAAATCTACAATTTTTTTCAATTCCGAGATGAAACTTGTATCCTAGGCAATTCATAAAAAAAGAAAATCACTATTATATCAACCTTCGTTTCCTATTTACAATCGTCAGTTAAGCGCTGTAAATCCAAAGTTAATAAAACTTTGGTTTATAAAGATAAATTCCTTCAATTTGTAACTGCTATAACATTGAAAGGCTAAATAGCATCATTCAGTTTTAGTAAGAAGGAATGAACCAAAATGTTCACGTCTGTGGATAGAATATCGTGTTTCAGAGCGTCGAGATATCTCCGGTATGTGGCGTTTGTCGAGATTGAATGAAGTTTTGTCTACTTTCGGTCGATTCTAGTAAATTGATCTACTTTATTGTCCAATGCGACTGCCAAGTCAGAAATTGTAGCCAATTGAGCTATAGAATGAGTACGGCTCTTTTAAGGAGACTCTCATATCTTGTGCCAATCTAAGTTAATTAACAAATAAATATATACGGTTACACACTCATAGATCCAAACTAATTGTTCTGTTTCCCTATAGATAACACACAAAGACAAGGACACACATATATCAGTAACGGAAATTTCAACTCGTCATTCAAAATGTATGACTTGTTGAAAATTGAACTCAGGGCATTTTGACCAGCCTAGCATAGTAATTACGCTATATTGAATCGTAATGATCTGACAATATAGTAGGGTCCTACCTGGGTTCAATTCATCTTGATGTGTGTATTCTTATCTGTTTGTATTGTCCATGATATCTATGATACAAGGAATTCTAGTTGGGCTTATGAGTGTAGCGTAATTATTTACTTAACATCAGCAAATATCATAATACGATTTTTGACAACGCATTAACTAATTTTATGTCAAAAATATTATCTCTCTAATTTAAGAACAGCTTACCAAAGAACAAATAACTTTCGTTCCTTACGGTCGAACATGATGTTCGTATTTCAGAAATCATTATTTCATCGTTTTTGTTACGTCTTAAACATTGCTCAATGTCATTATTACACGAAAACTTGAATTATTCAGTAACATACGCGTGAAAAAGCCCAATACATGAATCGAATATACCCAGTACTAATAATAAAGATGAAAAAATATCAGTGTCGTAAAAATGGTTTCTTCATTGTTCAGAGCCCGGCAACTTGCGTCGATGCTAAGTGATCGACCAGTCGACCTATTGGTATCTCTTCATTATATTGAGGAGGCTCTAGCGCGCTTTTTCAATGGAGATTGGTGGAAGCGTTAGTGATTAACCCTAGTGTCGGAAGTTTTCATGCAGCCCGAAGGTCTCCGATATGACTTAACGACTGCTATAGATAACAACCGGGATCGACGACTTAACGTGCCGCGCGAAGTACGGAAACGCACAAGAAATTTTTAGCCAATAATTGTCATCCATCCAGGTAACTACATGATTAAATGATTTTAATTTTGTGGCGACCGCACTCCACGTCACACGAAGATGTCATCCAAAACCTGAATCATGCTATCAATTTTTTCTACAACGCTTGTATATTATAAGTTCCGAACGTCAAAAGTCAGAGCAGTGAAAGATCTCCCTTTGCCAAAATTTAAAAGTTGAAGGACTCAAGGTTCATAAAACTTATATTTTGTATACTGTGACATATTTAGTTATGTTAAAAGATTAAATAAACAAATCGTAATTCACAAAACCATGACAGCTCAGCCAAGCGCTATTCAATCGGGAAAACCTTTTTCCATTCGGCGATTTTAATATCGACAGCTCATGTTTTAAACATGGTATCCTCAAAACGATCCTTTTGGTCATTCGCTAAACGATTTAAACACTTCATCGGATATTTGTGCGGGTAAATGATCTTAACCATCAATAAAGATTGATTCTTTGACCGACTTCAAAAAACGAAGGTGGTTCTCAATTCGACTGTATTTTTTATTACATTTTACTGGGTACCGATTTGGATGATTCCTTTTCTAATCGAAAGCTGGTGCCTGTCATGTGGTGCCATTAAATTTTAAGCAACATCTGAGTTATCTCTAATAATGCGCATTTACATATTGCTTATGACATCAGACTCAGAATATTTGATACGCCGTATTTAATAGAAGTCGATTTTTAATTTGTCCTAGGCTAAGCGTTTGTTTGAACAAAACTAGTAAAAGATATTTGAAAAAAAACCCTATTGTTGGGGGTATTAATTTTATATACGTCCTAACGGACTGCTGTTCGAAGGATCCCGATTTCGCACATGTGATATTTGTGATATCTTGTGTATATTGACATTACTAATAATACAGGCAATACATGACTAACACTACGATTTTATTAGTTTAAATTTGTCATGAATTAATTCATGTTTAATGTTGTGTGAAGCTCCTTCATCGATAGCGTTTAGTAAGCAACAATATTGTGTTATTCAAATAGAAAATTTTACTTTAAATCGTATTACAACTGGCACTGAGAACGGAGCGCTTGCAATAAAAATATTGAAAGCTATTGAAATAATAAAGAAAAGACGAAACTTATTTGCCCTTTTAACTTTTATTTTCTACTCGAATAAGTTTTAAGCGAAGCGTTTGAAATTCTTTTAGAAGTATTTTAATGGCATTCATATAACGGTAATATACCTACTAATAAACAGTTTTAACTAGAATTCTGTGTGCCAACAGTGACATGACCACGTACTACAAAACACACACCGAGGCCGAAAATAGAAATTTAAATTCATTATACAAATTGCCATGCCGAGAATTGAATCCAGAGCCCTTTGAATGACAGATAGACGTAACAAATTCAAATTAATTTATTCATATACATATTATTTCAATACAAAGGTGCTTTTACATCGAGGAGAAGAAACGGTGAAACAATCGAAACAGTTCACGATCAATATTAGTACGTAGTATGCAGACAAACAGACAAAAGAACCGATGCGACTTTGGTCATAGTCACTCATCACATTAGTAATACAAAAAGCGTCATCGATATGCTGTCAGCCAAAAAAAGATTATGGACTCAAGCCCTCACCCGAAACATGATTGGATTGGGCTTGAAGCGGCTAAACAGGCAATCGTCTTATAAGTAGTTAGAATGTTATTAATAATACGAGTTACTTCGGTTTGTAGGCTTTAGTAAATCCCTATAAATATTTTACCTAGGAAACAAGAAAAGTTAATAAGGTCAGCAGTAAGATAAGCGAGTTTTTCATCAGCCTTGAAGCTAAGCACCGCTAACAGAATCCGGCGAGGTTTATATGCTGACTTCTTGTCCCAGCCGCCGTATCTCACGATAACGACGTTACGCCAAATATCTCCGAATGGCTTATATAAACCGATTGTCTCAGTACGAGCTACTAGCTAATGACAATAAAGGATATTTTAGCCTAGCACCATCTTCTCTTAGGGAAATCAATATCGAACGATTACTCTGAACATGTTAAATGTGATTTTAAAAATTGAAACGGATTTTGAACCTAAAATCACTTGCGCTTCTCTTAAAGCAATCTATGTCCATCAAACACTCTAAAAATTATAAATGGATTTTAGTTTTCATATGCGAATTGCTTCAAACAAAACACATCATCACTAATACATCAGTGATGAATCGCATGTAAACCGTTTTGTTTGGTTCTTATCTGAGACTAAGTAGTGAGCTTGAGTAAACGCAAAGTCAATTTAAAAAATGGAAAAGCTTGTAGCTAGAGTTATATGTGTATTAACTTAAATTTTGAAAATTTTCAAATTTAGTAAATACGAGTAAGTCTCGTGACGTACAAGACGTAAGAATATTATGTTTTATCATATACATTGTTAATGGCCCACTACTGAGCACGGGTTGTTTTGTTTGTTTGTTTTTTTTTCACTTTTCTTTTTGTTGTTATGTTAATAGTAAAAGAAATATAAAGAATTTAAAGAAAAAAATATTTTATTATTTTTGGACATTTAAATGAAAGCTTGTTTCTAAAATGCTTTGTACTTGTAATTTTTGTTCGGTCACTAGGTGGCTGTTTAATGAGTTGCAGATCATAGTCGCTCTCTGATAATACGACAGGTGGCTTCAGGCTGTTTACGCGGATAGCTTGGCTCCTATGATATACGTATCTCGAACAGAAAAACATTGATTTGTCCTCGAATATGGGAGAAAACACAATGAAAATATAAATGTGGAGACGTTTCCGACCAATTTACGTAATGTGATATGGTGGAGCTTACTTGATTTTATGGTCCTCTGTACCCTAATGGGCCACGATGATAAGAATGGAGATGGGTAGATTCAGGGCTACTGAAAAGTATTTTAATCAAATCGTAAGGCATGATTTCTTTCTTTGGAATTATCATCAAAATGATACCATGAATCCAAGGACTAGGAGTAAACTACTTTCGGGGTTGCGGGTGGCTGGAGTGGGAACTCGAACCACCCACTAGCAACCCCGGGAAGGACGATGGTATGTGTGGTCGCGTACTATCGTCACCAGGATGGCAGCGTTCGGGACGCTTAGTCCCTTTCGGGGAGAGCCCAACAAGGGCACCGCGCTTGGAGGTCTCCGGTTGTGTTCGGAGTCCGGAGTCCTTCACATAGCGCCGAGGAAAGCCACCAGGGGGGGGGGGGGTTTAGTCTGGCAGCATGAAAGCCAGTATTTTCTTTATTTCTTTTTTCTTTCTTCTTTCTTGGCCGGCAACGTATGAGCGATGCTTTTGGTGATGTTTATGTCCCTGGACGACGGTTCATAGCATCAGGGGGAATGTAGTCAAGTATTAATTTATTTGTTGACCTAAAAAAAGGACGTTCTCAATTTCTCTATATTATTTTTTCATGTGTATAGGTCAATAAGTTTTGACTGGGTATACCGATTTGGATGATTCTTTTTTTATTCGAAAGCTGGTCTTTTTAACTGGTCTCATATTGATTTGTGCGACATCTGACAGGTAGTTTTGTATGCTAGTTTCTTTAATTGATCTAGACGAAAGGCACTTCCTAAACAGTTTTCCTCATCAAATTATTTTATTCTTTTTGAAGACGGTTTTCTTATCAGCTTATCGTTTTCGTAAAAATGTGCTGTCGTATTAATATAATTATTTGAAATTACATTGTTTGAAATTATTATATCAAACTGTATTATAGACGCGTAGTAGGTGTCATATGGTCTCTTAAAAAATAAAGAGAGACCTATGCCCATTAATAATTATGTTGACGCGGTTGAAATTATTAAACACTTCTATATAAAGAAGTTAAACATGCTTAATGAAAACATTATGCTACTCATTTCATAATGTACATAAGTTTACATCAGTCAACGTTGTCCTTTTTCATAAACAAACATTTAATAATGTCCCATCCGTCTGGTCCTTCGAGCCGGATACACAAGCAAACACCGGCGCAGCGCAAACACTGCGGTGAGTAATGAATGAGCCACAATTAGGGCGCAGGTGCCAGCTCAAATACTGCCCGTTTATACAACTAAAGTATACATTATTATATCATATGCAATATTAATAAACAAAGCCAACAAGAATATTTATATGCTATATTAGTGGAGTACACAGATGTTATCCTGTAAAATATATTATTTCTCTATCGGATAGAATTGTGAACCCACACCATTTTCAAATCAATTAAAGGCACCCAAAAATAATCAAACTTAGTCCAACCGTTTAGGAGTTTAGTCACACTCGAACAGAAGAATTATATAGGCAAAAAATAATTTCAACGTAATTTTGAGTAAAATGATACCACAGTATCTTGTATTCACCTAAAATGGCAGCTTATGGACGTCATTTAGGTGTGACGTCAATGTAGTTGTTTTATATTGTCTACGAATGCTCTATCTCGCTTTTTAACACACAATAGTGAAATAACATGCATACGTTTACTTATTTATTTATTTACCCTTTATTGTATGAATGTACCATGGGCGGACTTAATGCCTTCAGGCAATCTCTACTTGTCAACCTTTGATGTTGTTGAGAATATGCGGTAGGCGTAAACAAAGTAAAAAGGGGGAGAAAAAAACTTATGTATTACAATATTATATCTACATATTATGTATGTGTGTATGTGTGTGCTGACCAAGTTGGAGACTTGAACGTGACGTCAGCAGCGTGCGAATTCCCCCGATGGTGTCGTGATTAGATAGCACTCCCAGGATGCAGTAATGTGATGAAGGCGCTTCGCGTACGGAAAATGGATACGTCTTTCTGGGAGCTGCAAACCGGCGACTGGATCGCGCGATTATGGAGTAGATGACGTCACCTGTTACTTTTTTCTTTTCATAAATTTTTTTATACGTAAGAGAAAAAGAGCACAGACTTTTTCTCTTACATTTATACTGTACATTTATACTATTTGCTATCTTCACTATCTTTACTTTCTTTCTCTCTCTTTCTGTACATGCGCTATCCTTTCTTCTTTATATATTAATAATTCCAAATAATATAAATATAATATGAATATTTCCAGCCAATGGATCCCTGAAAGATATCGCTGTTTTAGTGATAAGGTGATTGTCTTATTACTTTGATATTGTTTCCTGCAGGAAATACAAGGTTAAACATAACTGTACAATAAAGATAATTGATTGATATAGTAGTTCTGTTAACCAATCTTAACGCTACCTTGGTCATATACCTTAAGTTTATTTTATCGTTGCTTCTAGTCCAACAACTTATGTGTATTTTATTGTATTGTATTTTATGTGACAAGTCGATAAAGGATCATACGAGTCCCATATTGACAAGCAGTCACATGCCCATGGACACTAACGGCCTTATTACAAAACGTGGACTAGCAATGTACCGGTTTAAACTTCTATAAAAACCAAGTAAAATAAACCTTGGCTTAAAGTATAGTATGAAAGATAAACCTATACTCGATAATCGTGGTTTAGACCTTATT
>DWJN01002639.1:0-14913 GCA_018248895.1 Carystus phorcus
GAGTATGCTCTAGACCTCCTCAGTGATGAGGAGAAATAAGTGCCCTATAATGGGTTATTATGAATGAAGGCACATGTAGCTTGAAGCTTGACAAATTTTTTCAGCATGTTTACAAAATGGATGTAAAGAGTTTGGATTCGAATGCTTTCCTAGGACACGTTATTCTCATTACGTCTATCGTTAAAGTTGTGCTGCAAAAAAAAGAGGATCAAATAAACTTGGACAAACGGAAATTGATCCATTGTATATACGGGATATTGCCTTTGGGTATGTTGTTATTTTATGTTTTACCTGTGCCCGCGACTTTGCGTGGAGCTTAACAAATTACGATTTTAGGATAATTTGTAATTTTAAAATTATAGTAGCCTAAGTTACTCCTTATTACATCAGCTATCTGGCACAGAAATTCCTGTCAAAATTGATCTAGCCGTCCTAGAGATTAGGCGGAGCAAATTGACAGACAGATAAAAATATCGTAAAAAATGTTATTTTGGTATATCTACCATGTAACATATAATAATATTTGTATATTATGTGTAAGTATACTAATATAGTATTTAATAGTATTTAAGTATAACTATTTAGAAAAACAATACAAAAACATATATTAAATATGTGTTGAAACTGTGAAATAATTTGTTACTAAGTGTTTGTAAAAATAACATTGAGATAAATCGCCATATTGAGGCGGCCATACCGACTATGAATGGTAGTATCCATTCTGCCTGTAAGTTAATAGTAAAATTCCTTGGAAGTTTCTTGCTGCTTCTTCCAAATCCAGTCACCATAGAGCTTTGATGAAGCGATATCAAAGTTTGAGTTTTGAAAATTGTTTCTAAAGAACCAACTTCAAATAAATATTTTTTCACATAATCTAATTTTCTTGTAGGTCACTATTGGTTTAATATGGGACTTATTTTTGAAAGTAACGGTGTTGATAATAAATGTTACACTTTGTACGAGTATCTTCTGTACCACACGGTGGCGCTGGCTGCCACCTTTACGGCTGGCCACTACACCCTGCTCGAGAAATACATGTTTGAGGGAATCATGAGCTTAGACTGCTATACAGCTATGTTTTCATCCAATTTGTGGGTGCTTCTTATTCGGTAAGTTTTAATTTTTATATATATAGCCCATATTTTTTATGTAACAGGACATGTTAGGTTATTTAAGTAGATTTTTATAAGGTAATAATGCATTGCTCAATACAAGTGTTTGAAAGAATGAGTCTGGTCTACGTTGATGTCTGTTTAGTACTGCAATATTATTTTACTGGCATGTGACGTCACCGAAGAGACCGAAGACCGAAGTATAGATTACTTTACTGTGCTATAGTGCTTGTAGTAATGTTTCGGGTTCAATGTATTATTAATCATTTTAGATTAATACTTAGTTATATGACCAAACATTCTTTTTCGTATTTAGGAAAGGAAGCAAATTTACTAGTTAATGGGAATTTTCTTAATAGTTTTCCTTATTTTACTGATGTATATTTATGGCAAGACACATAAACATAACATACATAAACTTTTCATTACACAATATCTCTGTATTAAAATTATCTACATATTTTTCAACTTATTATGTTTACTAAGTTATTCCTTTTTTATTTAACTGGAAGTTTTCGTGTGTCGAGAATAAATTTATTATAAATTTTCTGAGAATTGTTCCGCAAACAGAATAATATGTTTTTCTGCAAACCTTGTATTGTATTGTTTGTGTCATCTATGAGTCAGTTTCCGGCTGAGTAAAGAATCGTATTCGAGACAAATTGAATCGTTAAGTTTTAGTTATAGAAGATATTAGATTAAACAATTTCTATTGCATTAACACAGAAACCAGGTCTTGTCAGAAGTTTGGACTCAACTTCATACATTGCAATTGCAAGTGGACCTATAATTTTTGTGTGTGTTTAAGTTGATTTGTGAATGGTTGTGTGTGGGAATGTGGAACAATTTGATCAAATTCGATCAAGAAAATATTTGTTTATTTGATTTTATTATTTGTCTTTGTTCTACAGGAACCGAACTCGCTTTAACCGTGTATAAAAAAATAGTTCGTAGAATATGTTGCTTAATTCAACAATAATGGATCATAATAGCAATTATCGCTAAATCGGGTTATTTAACTCATGCCAAATGTTTTAAATAAATTATTAACAACAGACGAATCCACTAGTAGATATGTATAATATTTTCTGTAGACGTATGTAGTTAGAGGGACCAGCCGAAACCCGCGGGCTCAGCGAGGCACATAAATAAGGGCCATTATCCACTAATGCAGGCCCGATTGGCTGGTGGGATGCGTGCACGCCTGCGGACCTCAAATTAGAGGACCTCGAAATCTCTAATCTTCATAAAATTGTACAGTAAAATACGTTCCCCAGAGCAGTGATTCCAAGAAGGTTTATTTTACGTTAACTTACAGGTATTACATATTCGGTTTTGGAGTGCTAAAATGTAAATTTATCTAATTTTGGGCCAACAGAGCGTGACTGAGAGCTTACATCATCATCAAAGACGAATGATGAATTGGTCATAGGACCTGAAAAAGATATTTAAAAAATGTTACAACAGTAGGTACATAGACAATAGACCCGAAGAATTAATTTTATAGATAGTTAAAATGTATGTAAATTAAAAATACAAATTTATGTTAATGTAATTGTAAATTCTGGTTAGGAATTTGAAGAATCATACTTTCAGAATACAATTCGCGTATTTGAAAGACGATAAAGATTTTATATTTTGTCTATGATCTCAATCTCGCTCAATGTATATTACTCTGTAACGGTCCATAGATAATTAAAGATAAAATTCTAAACTGCAGTTTGACACTAGCGGTAATAATATCGAGCTGGAAATTGAACCGAGTAGTCGTGTCTCTGTACAATGATAGATAACAGAATTAGCTGCGACGACCTGAGTGTTATTTACAGCGCGCGCCGGAGTCGATTTCCACGCTGAACCATTGTCGTGGTGTCATTGTGTCCGTAGCTGTAAACTGTTTTTATCTGTTAAACATTTTATACGCCTTCTGTGAGTGAGGTATTAAAAATTGGTTTAAGTAGAAATGAAAATGTATACACAACTAAAGTTTGCAAATTATACATATCCCAATAGTAAAATCATTTGTATAAATGTATTTTTCATATTGAAAATTATTGAGGAATTGAGTTTTTGAAGTTATGTCAAATTTTCCATTCGGATTGTCACTGCTGAACACGGTGAATCCAGGATATTTGTGACCTAAGAACCCAGGATAGTTGTAAAATCTTTCTCTGATATAGCTGCGTATAAATAATAAATTAGGTTCGAGTTTGCAATATTTTTCTTCATCTGTTTGCTTAGCTACAACTTTTAACAGTCATGAAATTTTCTCAATGATTCAAAAACCTCGACAAACATTTTATTAGCTCTCAGCCCTATAGCCGGGATATGTGTTAGGATGTCCACTTAGTCCGCGTCTCCTCTGCCGGATATTGGTATAAAAAACAAAATGACCGTCCATTACGACATACTCTGTAAACAGATTGCATTGTTCGGCCAATATTTATAGCGTGCGTCAGTTCATCGGCTCGCTAAACAACCGGCGGTGTCACTTTGTACCGATAGCTGTAAACGTCGCCATTTTACTCTTTTTACTCTCGGTAAACTGGATACGTGTTTGCGGTTAGAGGTCCTCACTATTATGGAAACGACCACTCGGAGAACTATTTTCGTTACAGTAGTAAGCGAATTCGATATAAATGGAAGATCTTAATTATACTTCTTAATATAAGTGTTATGTTACTAATAACGTCTTATTATAGTCGTTTTCTCAAGACGGTCGTGATCATTCTTGTCAGTATTGGCTACCATTTTTCGTCAGGAAAAGTGCGAAGGGACCGTGTATGCTTGTATTTCACATTTTAGTAATACAGTTTGTTCATCAAGTTACCTTTCTCTAATTATCTTCTCTTCAACATTATATTTATAATATGTTTATTTATTATATTTATCAAAAGTTGTTTTATATGTGTTATAATATTTCTTGTCTTTTTTGTCTATTCCATTGTTATTTATATTCGTAGAAACTTCTTGACTCTAAGCTTACTCTTTACGAACAGTAATACTCATTATTCTTACGAATTAATGTTCAAGGGAATTTGGTTGAAAATGTTCTGTGAGTATTGCTATTGTGGTGGGAACGCTAACATTTTCAGATCGAAGCAAACACGCTTACTAGTTTTTAAAGGAGTAATGTTTATCTCTTATATAATTGTAATCGGAATTTCTACAACGTTCGTACTCTGTTTCAGTAAAGGCAATAATGCTTCGTTTTTGTTTTGATGGTCAATTTGAACGACCACACTTAATTGTGGTTACACAGGCGCGTGCAAATCGAGTGCTACATTCTCCACTAACGATACGCAACTTTCTCCTTTATCATAATGCTGTAGAGTTTAAAATTTAATGTATTTTTTAACACATACAACTTTATCGAGATGCTTGAATTTGTACTGCTATTACGATTGAATTACTCTTTGGAATTAGATTCTGTTTCGTTAAACTTATTGGGACGATTTATTACGAATGTCGGTTTAATTTGGTAACGTTTATTTTGTTTCATTAAGTTCTGTATTACTGAGATTGTAAAATTAAGATTGATTACACTTTTAAATTGAGACAGATACATAATTTATATATGAATTGTGAATGAAGTACTTAATAATATTAATATTAAAGTTATTTTACTTGTCTCATCTTGTATCTCATCTGTAGACCATATTTTTATATAAATAGGCTGTATTTGATACATTCTATAGTAATTCACATTATTTTATAGATACCATGTTCTTATGATGGAATAAATATGTTTTTATTTATTATTTTTATTTGGGCAACCTAGGATGAGAAACCTAGAAATGTCGATAAAAAATGCAGAGATCGTGTGTACCGCTACAATTAAAATGTCGAGCGTCAGCGATGAATAAAAAATATATAATTTATATGATCGAAATTGCATACAAATTATTTCTTTATAATTCCTATTGGTCTCAATTTTGTAAACTTGTTGTTATGTTGTCAAATAGTATTTGAGTACAAATATGTAAGTCCTACAATAATACTGTACATTTTCATTCAAATCATTCACATATTCTAGTGGCGTATCAAGTAACAAAATTGGCCTCGATCCAAGAAAAGCGAATCCCGGATGCAGTATCACAAAGCATGATTGAATATAGTTAAATGACCATTTATTTTTTATATTCACAGGATTGAAGAGCTCATAGTTTGGCGGCTTGCGTCGATTCTAACCGATTGAGTTAAGCAATTGCGGGTACAATTAAGCGATTGGTATCTGGATTGGATTAGTGCCAAAAATGTTTGAGGGTTTCTGTGTTTCAGAGGGCACGTTAAGCCCTTGATCCTCGTTGTTATCATAGATAGGAGTCGGTGATTCGTGTCGAAGACCTTTGAGTAGTTGAAGACTTCTGTCACTTGGCTTGGCCATTAACCCCACCAGCAACCCTCATTGGCTTCCTCGATTAATTAAGAGAGATCCGTGACCCGGGGTGTGCCATTAGTGGGTTGACGACATTCTAATACCTTAGGGGCTTTATGCTAAATCGCTAAAGCTAATAGGAGCTTGAAATCTTAACGTGTATATTGGTACTGCCACTCAACTACAAAAATTGGATGCAAACTATTATCGGGACCTTGTTTTTCTAAAGCTAGTAAAATAAAACGTTGTTTTTTGATCGTTTATATCATGATGAGTGTTTTGTCTAAATATTTTTTAACGGTAAAAAAAAATCAGGAACAAATTTAGTTTGAACCAATAGGTTTCTATATTTAACTCAACAGTGATCTTTATTTCAGTGATATTTAGTTTCTAATCGCCTCGATATCTTTAACTGTCTATTGAAGTATTAAATCTTCTATGTTTCCATTTTCTCAGCCGTACTTTAGACTCCGGCGTGTTAACGCTCGCGATAGTCAAGTAACTCGCGCGAGTGACGGCGACATGGCGCGCATGTCAAGCGCCGAGTAAAGATGGCGCTCGACGCGTTTTTACGTGACAGCGGATTCCGTACGCTTTTTGCTCGTATTTCGTGAATAGACGAGGGAATAATTTGTTTTTGTGGACTTTATTATATATTTTTATATCTGGACGACAAGGTCACAGCGGAACCGGTTGAAGTGTGACATTGTAGCTACTTACTACTAATAATTTGTATGCTTTAATTTGTGCGTTGATTTTATACTTAAGTCATTGTCGATTGGTTTATTTTCCGGTACTCACAATATGTATTTTACGACAAAAGTCACAAGTGCAAATATCAATACATAAAAATCTTCAACACAAAAATAAGGCCTTTCTACCACTGGAAATGAGGTGATAATTTTAAAACCCCTGATTTTATCACTTTTGTTCAGATTAACATTCGACCAAGGTATAACATTCAAAAAATATATCATCGGTTCAGTTTCAGAATCATTTGTTATAAATATAGTCGGGTAACACATAATATACAGTGTTTAAGTAATAGTTATTCGTTCTTTGGCGAGAAAATTTTGAAAGTATCTATTTTCTGTTAGTTCTTATGCTTCACAGTTATGATACAACAGACAGATATAAAAGTTGAGTTTACAACACCTCATCATCATCTTCCCGCCCATTTCCCATTTTACATGTGGCCGGCGCAATATTTACCCTTTTCCATTCTTCCCTTTTAGCCGTAATTTCTACATTTACTCCCTTCTCTTTGATATCGCCTCTTACACAATCCATCTACTTCTCCTTTACCTTTAACGAGAGATTAAGATTGACATCACATGCAACGAGTTGTACTTTATATAGACCATGTCACCTTAAGATTTCGGTCTTATTGAACAGGCGTGATTCTAGGTTGAAGAAATCACGTTCACCCCAAATGGTTTAGAAGTGAAGCTCGCCCGTTAACTTAAGTATATTCTTATTCTGACTCTTCTTAATTCTTACTTGTCTATATGATCAGCGTGACTGCGGTCAATGACTTTACTATTTCTAACCGGGAATACAAATCCAGAAGAAAAGCGGGATTCTTATTGCGTGTTAACTAATAACTGTTGTTTGGTTCCCGTGTCTTCTTAACTGATTTAGAGACATTGCAAAACCATTAGTGGTGGTAGAAGTGTAATTGTTTTTGAGATGAAATGTAACGTGTGTTTTTTGATCAGATCATTAGGAATAGAAATCTATGTAGAATTTATGATGTTAAACAACGTGTGGGAGAATAGTTGCTTCCCTGAAATGGGCGACCGCATCGATGCTAAGGTTGTCACGTTTAGAAATATTTATATATGTATAATTCTTTTGTACTTCTGTATATCACTGAACTTGTGAACGGTTGGAGCGATTTTGATGAATTCTATTGCGTGTAGATGAAAAGTTTTGGGCATAAAAGTAATATTAATGAACTGTTTAAATTCGGTTTATTTGAACACGCAATGATAGCACACCATACAGGCTAGAGAAGCAGGGAGGAAGGTATGACAACGGTCAAGAGTAATTCTTAGACTCACTACAGATTTACATACATTCTGATTTGTATACTGATAATCTAGTTACATATACATCAACAGTAGGAATGTGTAACGGTTTCCGTAATGTTATAGATTCACAATCTGATTACTGAGAAAATGTTTTTATTTACGTTTCAATATTAAATTATATTAAAAATATTAAAATAAATAATGCTTACACACTCAATACCTCGTACTGGAATCCCTTGTAACACGGATGGCATAGTAAACGGTCAGTAGTAGAACATAATATTGTTCTTCTTAAACCCAATATGTTCTAAATGTGAATGAATTCTTTATAATCTTAAGGCATCCTAAGTGATCACCCGAGTTAAGCAACTGCGGGCGCAGTCTATGGCAAGATGGGTGATCGCTAGTGGCAAAAATCTCTTGAAACTCGGCACTTTAAGCCGCTGATCGCGGTTGTTATAGTAGATCTATCTATAAATCATTAAGTCATGTCCGAGGCCTTAGTGGTATAAAAACTTTTGACACTTGGGATGGCCATTAATCCCTGCACCAATTCCCAGTGATGCAGTATGCTCTAGGCGTGCTCAATGAGTTAGGAGAGGGCTGTGTCCTAGTGGACTAATGTGCTGAAGCCCAAAGTGATATCCACAAAAGCTATTAAAAACAAAGGTCAGACCTAGACGAAGGCTGAAAATGTTCATCACCAATGCGTTGACCCCCAAGAAAATAGAGATGAAAGATAAAACTAGTTCTAGTAGTGATATGAGCGAAGTGGTAGCGACAACCCTAGCAGCGTGTCGTCATCGCACGTGACGACACGCGCTAATGGCGGCGGGAACTGTTGAGTGGTGGAAAAAATGGAGCGATCAAAGATTCTCATGGTTTGAGGATTCAGAAGTATTTGAATTTAAACGTGCAGTGCTTTGTCGGTATCTTGATTTATTTTATAGACGATAAATGAGTAGACGTGGTTTGTGATGGTAAGTAATCAGCATACCTACAGGTCATCTTCTTCGTAGTCGTACACTCCTGGCAGAGTGGTCGTGGTTATGGATCATCATATATTATAAATTGGTAGCGGCATTAGCGATGCTTCTCCATTTGTTGTTCTCTATTCGTGGCAAAGCGTATGCATTCTGTAATAGAACAATTAGTGGAGGATTTAATTAAATCTTGTGGGGGATCGGCCCCGAGAACGTTGACCTTCTGCTCTTCCTTGTACCACTAATCGTTCCATTGAGACCTCTTTGCGGATAAAGTCATCAGAAACACGGAAACCGTCACCGATGCGCGTCAGAAAGAAGCGGGGGAGAGGGTTGAATTATTACTGCTTCTTCGGTAATGCAGCAGAAAGACGTAATGAGCAATTCAGTCAATTTTAGACGAATGGACGTTTATTACCTGGACAGTGTTAGAGCCTTATTAACAACACATATGTCTGACAGTAATGAATGAGATCAATTAACTGCATTACAGAAAGTATTTTTTCTGATATTAATATTATACCATCACCTTTTTTGACTTTTGACAAACAAAGAAATTGTGTATTTAATTCAAAGTTAGTATTTGACGCGTGAATCACAACATGTGTAAATTGTAGTACGCGTAAATTGCAATTTGTGTACGGCATAATATATGCAGTTTTTGCCCTAGGGTAGGACGAGGGATTGTTGATGGCATTTGGAGATCTAAAAAATGTAACTACAGTCGTTACTGACTATGCTTAGGCTACGGTATGTGTATGTTACATATAAAAAATAAAATATACGTAAATTATACTAAAAAACACACGTAGTTCACGTTATTCTTTGCCCATATTAAAGTAATTTTCATTTACCATTTCCAGTACATAAATAGGTGCTACGTGCCCACATTATTATTTCACCGTTGTTATAGTAATCATATCGCACTTTTTAACATTCTACGACAACAGTGCAGCCTTTTATCGTCGAATTCTATTAATTTTAATGAATTGCGAGAATCTTGGACGCGTCGCAATATTTTTATTACAAAACTGTTGTACGGAGCATTTTTATTGTCCGCGATGGAGAGGCTGATTACACTTGTTCTCGCGGATCTGGCGCTATCACAATGTTTACAACACACATCTATAACAATAGACAATTAAGTGATATAGTTCATATTACTTGTAATTATTTTCATTACTTTTCATTCACGTTTAGGTATGATTTTCTATATTGTAGATAATTCACCTCGTTTGTTTATGAATATACTCCTAAGAAAAGCAAACAAGTTTTTCACAGAATTTATATATGAAACGAAATTTTCATTTACTTATAGGTGTTGTTTTTTTGTATGTATGTATGTATATCAAAGGCATCATCGATGCATTGTTGATTAAAAAATAAGAAAGATAGAAAGAAAGTACTGTTTACATTCACACTAAATTGTTTGTTTTAACAGTGCACAGCTAAAACTAACTTTGATGTAAGTTTTGCAATTTGTTAATGGAGACATTTATTTCGATTTAAATTTTCACCTAGGATAGTATAAACATACCTCAATAGTATAGTTTATTCATACCCTTTACCTATCACTAACCAGTTACCAGCGGATGAATGTGAGTAGACTCTAAGTTATGCTATGACATTGCATTACAGTGAACGTATGACGAACTGTTCACTGATAGAATACATAATGAAATGATATGAAGGGAACAAACGCGCATTTCTACGCATATTTTTGGTGTGAGTTACTATCTGGTACGAATGGTTATTTAGCTCTTTACATATCACACTAGCTTTTGCCCGTAGAAGAGACGTTTCACAAAACGAAATTTCAAAAATATTTTATACTTTACCGAGTTTGATACTCGTGCCACTATGATACCCGTGCCAGTAATGGAGTCTGATACCCGTGCCACTAATCGTGCCACTATCCCCGGCCAGAAAGACCATATACGCTGAGGGATCAAAATAAAGTGGAAATCATGTTGTATTACTGAATGTGTATACCGAGTTTGATACCCGTTTGAGCTGTCCGTCTAACTATTCCACGGTCCTGTATATTTTATTGAGATAACGAAATACGAGTGTTTTTCCAGTGGACTTCTATTACAATAATGATTGAAAATGTATGTATTTGCATGTTTGAATATTTATTTCTTCTCTATACGTTGTCTGTATATCTGAGACCATACGCTTCTTTATGGACTACAGTACAAAACGATTGTACCATTGTAATGAAAATAAAAGGAAAGAAAATCAGTTGACAGATGAAGGAGAAATATATTATCTTCTCTTAAGCTATAGTCGGATATTAGGATTATATAGCTTTGAGTTTCTACTTTTTCGTTTGAAATTTTTTTTTGTCATTATTTTTCCCAAGATTGGGTTATTTTATTTCTCGGAACTAACCATTTTCTCTTTCATTATATTCCCATTTATATTGAAGTACTTCTATTTAAGTACCCTTTTGGCATTTTCTTCTAGATATTTGTATGATCATATAACGTTATTTATTTTTAGATCAGTTCCGCGCTCAAAGGTTGTCTACGATGTACGACCGTGGCCGATTCATTGTAGTGCCGTAAAAGTCTTTCAACACGTCTTTGTTGAACACTCGTAATACTTTCGCAGCAGGACAATATATTACGTCCTTGACATACTGACGAAAATCGTGCATTAATCTTCTTTTTGCTTTATACATCTCGTACTTCGCAATTTCACAGTTCTCCTAAAGCGACGGACACATGAGGTGTGACTAAACGGCAGGTGCCTCGTCGCGACGTGATGAGAATTGAATGACAATACGTAGTGATGATTGTGGTGACTCATAATTACTTGCGGCGACACATTCGATAAATATGCTGGTTATTGTTGGCGCTTCCGTAGTAATTAGTAATAAGCCCACTCGCAGAGGAAAGCAATTCGTTTGTTCAATTAGCCTCCCATATGTTTGCAGACTACTTATTAGAAGAGAAATAAACAATAAAATCGTATTAATACGTTAGTTTTTTTTGTACAAATAGCCGAGAAAACATCAGATGTGTCATGGTAAGTAGTGACCGCCGCCTACGGACATTCGCAACATAAAACGTATCACCAATGCGTTGCCGCTGATGAAAAAAAAACAGAAAAATAAAATAATATTGGCTCCTTGTCCCCACGTGAAACACCGATAACGATCGGTATATCCAGTAACAATTGATTTAACATTAGAAAAACTTTTGTCTGTGGTAAAAAACCTTTTTTATGTGGTAAAGTCTGTGGTAAAAAAATCATTTTTCTTTATTCGATTTTTCTTATTCAAGTTACAACTACTATACTTATTGTGACGTTAACGTGAAGCAACGTCATCCGGATAACGGTTAGAACGAATCTGATCGAATGATCGATCGTCGCATTATAATCGATAGTGAGCGTTATCACGATGATGGTTCCGCCCCGAGATGCGTATAAAGATCGAAGTTTGACATCTTATAAAAAGTTATCAATAACTATGAACAAAAGCTCCAGTTGGCCGATAATGATGTCGTCATCTGCATACAAAGGTAGCGGAAGATGCTTCCTAGTACAATAACTTGTTGACAGCTTGCGGTATTGTATTGATAACGGTCGGCTTTTTGTTAGCCGAGAAGTTCCCGTCGAGCAGCTAAAGGCTTAGCCACAATGACAGAACGGAATACCACGCTATTCCAATAGGAAAAATCTCATTACATCGATTTTTCTTTACGCATGTGATTGCTATACCGTTATTATACCGGAGTCACACTGTATATTTTTTTGTTTACTATTGACCTTATTTTAAAAAGAGGACCGCGAATTTTTTTCCTCCGTCTTTTTTTTCTTTTTTTTTCTTCCAGCCTACCCTAGCTTAAATAGACTAAGTATGTGTTATTTTTTATAAAGTCGATGGTAAGATAGGTTTTGTCTATCGAGACATTAGGTGTTTCTATAGGATCAGCTACTTATTTATTGGATCAGTAACTGATTTTATTAATAATATATTTTGAGTTTTATAAAATATGCATAATGTTACTGAGGTTGTTGATGTAGCAGTTTTTGACTTTCGTTAAGTGAACTGTATTATTAAATTAATTAGCTGTATAAGTAAATTATTTGACTTTGTTTTATAAATTTTATTACATTGCTGGTTTTTGAAAAAATTATCAACAGTGAAGCTACATAATAAATGTTAAATTTTCAAATCCAATTTCATCCATTTTTCTACATATACTACGGTATTTATATAAATTTCATTAGATTTTTGGCTATTAACAAATCCAAGACCAGTTAAATTAGCTGTCTATATAATTTGTTAAATTTCCGACAAAAAAATAGGAAAAAAAAATTGAAAAAATATATCTACCAATGTTTCTTGGTCCGAGATTAGTGTGGCTATATCTTTAAGCTGCTATAAACATTCACTTCAACAATTTATCGATCAGTATTAAAGCGCCGGTCGAGGTATCAAAACGGACTATTCGGATTTCGGTTCGGATTCCGAACTAGTCCTATTAAAGGAGCAATGCCACCACGCTCAATAAGATCTATTTGAATCAGATAAACGGTTCTGAAACGGACATTGCCTTTTACGATTTGTTTAATTGTGAATATCAATTTAATGTGTATTGTGTTAATAACAACGATTATGTGTAGTGTTTTATAAGTTGTTAATCGCGACCGAATGACCGACCGCGATGCGAATCCTGATTTTGTTTTTACAAAACGGGTATGAAGGATTAATCGTAATTTATTCTCGGTTCTTTTTGGGTATAAGAAACGTCATTTTTAAACGATCTGGTAATAGCGCCCCTTTACAGCTTGTGTTCTAAAAATTCAAATATTTATTGACACTGAATAATAGGAAAATAAGTTGTTATATACTTTGGGAAGTAACTTATTCAGTTAATAAGTTAGCATGCAAATTTAAGAATAAAATTGATTAAAAATTATTATTATAACTATTGAATATTTACAAACTTAGACTATTTTACCATTTATCAACAGGTGGGATTGTAGTGAAACATTGACGAGATGTCATTAAAAAAAAATCACAAGTTCAATATTTGAGTGAAAATTATTTAGCATAATATTATACTTATCAAATTTATTTTTATTTTAAAATATTGCGTATTTGTGTTGATAACTTACATATTTTGGATTTATTAGACATATTTTTTATTGTAAGAAAATACAATAATAATTAGTATTATCGTTATATTCGTTGATTATAGATGACAATAAACAAAATAAAATACAGATAAAAAAAAATACATAGCAAAAATTTTTATACGAAGATATCTTCTATAAATAAATCTTTTCTTGTTTCAGCAACAAGACGACAATGTGACGAAGCCGCGTTTTCCCGCCAATATCGACTGTCCGCCATCTTGACTGATCAGACAGCTGCATTGCAAGGTATATTTGGATTCTGCTTTTACATAAAAGGCATTTGGTATTTTAAGCGCGATATAAAATAAAATGCATGTGATTTTTTTTACCAAATAGTTAAATGCATTTATTTCGCCTTACAAAATAAATGCCTCCTTGATTTATTTACGTTGAGATTGGCAAATGTCCACCTAATCACATGTTTTTTTCAATTATTAGTTCTATAACATAAAAATGGGGAATGAAGCAAATTTATATGAACTAATGTTAATTGACTTCTATTTGTTAATGTTAATTTAATAACGGTAAGTTTTTTTCAAATATTTACTAGTGGACTGAGCAAGTGTTATCCTAAAACATTAAAAAACATTTTGTATCGAATCGAATTATGAACCTAGACCATTTTCAAATCCGCAATAGTTTCACTATATCTTAATATATATACATTACGTGTCATGGTGTTTGTCCGCGATGGGCTCCTAAATTACTTGACCGATTTTAATCAAATTCTGCACATTGTGTGCAGTTTGATCCAATTTGAAAGATAGGATAGCTTACATCGCAATTATATTCGAATATTATTTTACTGCAAATTATTTGTTTAATATCTTACGAAGGATACATATGTAACATATGTAAAGCTTAGTTACAGCAACGCGTGGCCTGCTAGTATAAGTATATATAATATGCTTGTATGTGTATTATTAAATATAGTTTAGTATTTAAAAATCAAATGCTATACCTATATAAAGGTTTCCGTTCCATTATAGTTTCAGTTACCCCTTAGTAAAGAAGTTCGACATCAAAATCGGTCTAACCGTTTAAAAGCTCGGTGACAACATACACACGAACAGAAGAACTATATATAAAGATCCATACAGTCATAGATATTAGAATTGTTAGTTATTGTAGTAGATGACGAGATCCTATAGTTGTTAGCAATTATAGAAATTCTTGAAGATGTGCTCATTATAAGTACCACATATAAAATAGTAGTTAATGATACTGCCTAGTGTATGAGCGTGTGGTTTTCC
>DWJN01002640.1:0-14909 GCA_018248895.1 Carystus phorcus
GACCGCCACCGCGACCTCTCCTCGGTGCGCGTGCACAACTAACTGTACGTACACTGCACACCGCACACTGCACACGACCGCGCTCGTATTCACTCGATCGCACCCGACTTCACCTGTTCGCACCCGCTGGTGTTATTTATTCAGTCAAAGTTCAAGTTAAATTTGACTTATGAATCATCGGTATAGGATTTCGCGTCCATTTACAGTTGGGTTTTTATTGAAGTGGATGTCTGATTATATCGAAGATAGAAGCTAACTCATTTCTATGTGAAGTTATCACAGTCAGTATCACAAGTAGTCACATTAAAATTAAATATTCATTAAGAATGGAACACCACAATGTACGCCATTGTACTTTTCTAAACCTCTCATGCCAAATTGCATGTCTTTAAAATCCTCTATACCTAGGATTTGGGTGCACTCGCCTATTAGTTACAATCACATTGTCGGCGTTCCACACTTCGCACTTTGTACTTCTCACTTCGTGCGTCGTACTCCGCGCACCGTACTCCACACTTCCCACTTTACACTGTATTTTCGGCACTACAGGCCTTGCACAAACCACACTGCGCATCTTATATTTCACACTTCGCAATTCGTACTCCGCATTTCTCACTTTTCAGTTTTACAATGTCCACTGCGCTTACCACTTTGCGATCTACACTGTATACCGCATTACGCACTTCAAATTTCGCCCTTCGCACTTCGTACTCCACTTGTCACTTTGTACTCCGCAATTGTCACTTTGTACTCCGCGCTTTTCACTTCATACTCCGCACTTCTTACTTTACGCTGCCCACTGCACTTAACACTTCGCAATCTACACTTAACACTTCGCAATCTACACTTAACACTTCCCACTTTACACTACGTTAGATACTTGACTACACTCCACACTCCACAGCGTGCCAACGTCGGTATAAACACTGTTACCGCTGTTTTGTATTGCAGGAGATACGCATCGAGGAGGCGATGTGGCCGCGCTCACAGAGCGGATGTTCAGTATGAGCTTGTGTTTGTAGACGCTACCGGTAGATGTAGTTGGTGACGTAGCGCCACGGGCCGCGACCGTGCTCCACAGTACACGGACACCTGTCCATTGTAATAATAGTAACGTTGTCTGTATATTGGATATTGTGCTTTTTAATCTTGTTAGTGTTTTAAGGACTTTTAAATTGAATTGACGGTTTGTGAGCAAGCATATATTGGCAATGAATAAATGTAGTTAATAAAAAGAGAATAGTAGATTTTTTATTAAATTAAAGTGAACTACAAAATAGATAGTTATACAAATATTTATCTGTAAGGTGGTTTGTAACTCAATCGCTAGGCAATGTCTTTGGAGGCTAAACCGAACTGTAGTGAAGCATGGGAGCGCTCTCGTGGCCATTTCTTGAACTCATATCATCGTTGAATGTATATATTTTCATGTACATAATGGAGACTAACAATTGGTATAATTTATGGAGCCTACCAATCGTGAGTACCTATTACGTGCGTCATGAAGGTAGTTTCGATAAATAATTGTTGTTTATTTTCAGTCACTTTGCCTGTATGATCATGGTTTTGATGTTTTTACGCATTTAATTAATTATGTATCTCAACTAAATTAATTTAATTGCTGGTTGTTAGTGTCTTTTTTTCTGTCTGTAAACCGTTATAACTAAGTCGCAATAAGTAAGCCAGAAATCTATCTCTTAAACATTATTTAGATTGAGTACTAAAGCATTGGTATCCTGAAGCCAAAAACACTGTTTATAAATTATAATGCGGATTGCGGATAGATTATTGCAAAGATCGTTAACGCAGTATCTACTTATGTTACATACATACACACACATCCGTACCAGACGGGAATAACTTAACAAATCGAAAATGTTTTTTTTCAGGGCAGCCATTTTTAAATTTAAGTTTCGTCTGTAATTTCTGATTTTATTTTAATAAATACTTTTTATCTGATTATATTAATTCGCTTTGAGTTTACAGATCACTATGAACTGTCAACAATGTCAACTGTGAACAATCCTAATGGCTGTTATGCATTAAAAATATATATATTAAATAAACTTGCCTAGAGCTTTTAGGTACAGATATTATTAAACATTTTATTATTAAAACAGAAAACACAGATAACATCGGTACAATTGTACGTAAACAACTGCAATAGTAAAAACTGTGTCACAGTAGTTTGTTACGCCCATCCCGAAACTGGATAAATTACAATTTTTATACATTGAACCTTACTATAAATTATAACCTTAATATAATATATGCGAGTCGACTTATCAACTTATTCACGCCTGGTACGGATGTAATCACACCTTTTTTCCCTTTGGGGTAGGTAGAGACTACTTCTACTTATGTCTTTATTATACTCTGTCTCCAGGAGCTGAACAGCCCGACGCCGCAGCCGGCCGCGGCGCGCGCCCTCTGACGGCGGCGCGGGACAACCGTCCAGCCGTAGAACCTTCTAGATTGTTCTCGTACATTCACGACGCTGTTAACACGATTCAAGTTCCTTTTACGAGGTCCCTCGTATACTTTCACTGAAGCTGGTACAACGATTGTTATTATCAATCGATCTTGTTGACAAGTTTAACGTACACTTATAGACTGGTTCGAAAAAAACATACTATAAATCGTAATAATAGTAAAAACAAAACGGTGACAATATCTGGCACGCAACAACAGACGTACGAAAGAGATGGATCGATTTTGCGTGTTGCGTATGCCTTATGACGTCATCACGTACACTGACAGATGTCAGATATTACACAAAGTTTTGTGAGAGTTGTGTGTGCCAGTTTTAGTGAGTCGACCTTTACGTTGAACGGGATTTAATAGTTAGTATATTTAGAAAAAATATGAACGAATCGGTTAAAATTCGATACCATAGTGACTACCGATGACGTTACGCTGTCACAGTTGAATACGATGTTTGATTTGTTTAATAATAATATTAACGTTTTATATCTATAAAATATTGGATAAGTTACTAAAAATTTACATTAACAAACGCTGTAATAACTTTTTGAACGTTGATAGGTAACCGAATTGAGGTTTGTGCACATGAAGAATAAATAAAATAATAATAGAAGCCACAACATATTTTATATTATCGTCTGTTTGTGCAGCGCAGTATTTAATTTACATCGATACATTGCTTTAATCGTGACTTATTCTTCGGAGTAAATTATTTTGAGGAACATACATATTTATAATAAATTAATAGAAAATTACGATTAATTTGTTTCGTTGGTTTGAGTGGAGCTTCGTCGCTAATATTATTTTCCATAGTAAAACATGATCCAATCGATTCCGACATTAACCACGGCAACTACTGGCACGTGACGTCACCGCGCACCGCCCGGCCGTGACCACATATATATTGTACTGGGAGTGATCTTAATGGTAGTTCCTTGTCGTAATGTTATAGAAGCGAGCGACGCGTCGCCGCCGGCAACCCGCGAGCGACTCTAGCGCGACTCTTGTGATGTAAATTACTGTAAATATACTAAATGATAGATTTAAAAGTTTATATTTAAGGTTTAATGAGTTAGGTTTTCTTTTTCTATGCCCCGCTACGTTGTAAGTACGATCTACCCGTTGGAGATGGCAACACTGTGAAAATTTAGATTGACGTTTAGTTTTTACTATTATACATAATTATTTTTATTTAAAAAAAAGTTGCAGTGTGATTTTATATTATAAAAAACGTTATAAAAATAGAATTGTATTAAATTTGAATATAATTTATAACAAATTGAAAGTTGCGTTTCGATAAAATCGAAGTACCCTCACGATCACATTGCAGCTCAAATAAATAGACTAAGCCTATTTTCAGTTTAAAAAATATAAAGAAAAGTCGACAAGTTGTTTTGTTTTATTTGATTCCTTCATACAGTACCCCTCGGATGGCGATTTGTTTTAATATCGCCTCTATTTACAGATAGATAAGTGTTAAAATCACTTGACTTGAACTCATAATGATACCTCGTACATGGGATGTTCTTGAACGGAATAACAGCCAATTCATTCAGAAAAAATCATGGACTTGCTTGAAGTTATTGTTAATAAAATGTCTTATACTTTAAACTTTAAGTGAAGTTTTTGTTAACTTATCAATCGTATAACAAGCTCAATAATTATAAATTAGTATTATTATAAATGCAAAAGGTTAGATGGATGTTTGTTGCTCATTCACACTACAAGAGCTGAATGGATTTAGAAAAAAAATGGCTGAAAAACAGGTGTTTCTAGTTGGAAGGTTGTGGATAGATAATTATTATTTAGTTCATGGTGTGGGTATCAAAATCTTAGATACATTCAATAATCTCTAATCTAATGCTTCAGACAAAATGTCACGAGGGAAAATTAAATCGCCAATTACTTTTTACAAAACGTACAAGAACCGTGGACTTGTTAGTGCCAGGTTTAATCCTTGATATACTTTTTAGGAAGGAATGAATATAGAATTTACCCACATTATAAAATATAATAATATGTACCTTAGGAATGTAGTGAAGATATAGACATAAATCACTTGCCGTATTATATTATTATATACTTCATTACATCTTGAAGACATTTAAAGAGGAGGACGGGAAGAAAGAAGGCCAGGACACGACAAATATTTAGAGTAAAATTTTATTTACAACTTTATTTCTATGCACTACAAAACATACTATAAAAGTTTCAGAAACAATACTATAGCTAAGAGATCTTTCTAGGAAATGTACTTGCCTTATCGTCTCAGGGCATAAATATATGTATATCTGCGGAATAATAACTTAAAATACTGCTTTGACCTTATCTTTTATTTATTGCTATTAACAGGGATTTTTCTTATTTCTAGTACATTTTTCTACTAAACCGATAAAATAATGTAAATGTAATATTTGTAGTGCCTGAAGTAAATGAATAGCAATTGGTCGTAAGCGGTATGTGACAGAGAAATATTCTTCTTGAGAGTTGTAAGAGCAATAGAGAAATTGCAGTGATAACGTAGCTTGATATCTAGTGTGTTTAATAAATAAATTGACTGAAATTTGGTCTTATCACTTCACAACTTATTTGACTAAATACTATTAGACGTCCTAGAATTTATTAATAATACCTATTCGCGCGTTAATTACCTTACCTTTGATTTTTGACCTAACTTATAAGCCTACCGTGGCCTGCTTTGTCTACATAACCCTAAATAGTAGTTCTAAAAGGAGTGTCACGGATTTACGGATATTTATCCGGATGTCGGACTGACGAGCCACCTGATAGTAATTGGTCTCACTATGCTGATAAAAAAGAAGCGGGAGTACGGCAATAGTACTTTACTACATTTAATTTCCGTATATTTCCGATGACCGCACCTCACAAATTATGAATTAGAAGTTTTCAAACCACAAAAGTTCTTTTATCACTAATTTCCTTATAACTTTCTGTTTTAACAATATCAAGCAAGATATCCACCACTTGGTGAACTTCAACATAACTCGTGTAGAAGGCCGTCGGGGTGACGCGAATAACATTGGGATCTCTGAAATCAGGCACGACCCCGCGTTGCTTCAACGCCAAGGAAATTCGATAAGCTTCATCGTGTTCCAAGCTCACATGACCACCCCGTCGATGATCCTCCCTGAAGTTGCCGATCGCAAACCCATATTTCGAGAGCTTGGTGTCAACCAGGTACATAAGATACTTCGTTATGTGCAAGGACTTCTTACGCAGGTTGTCCATCCCGGCCTCCAGGAACATTTTCAAGGAACCCTCCAGAGCCGCCTGCGCGAGCAAGCATGGACTACCGATCTGCCAGCCGCCCGCATCCTTCTGATGATCGAACTCTTGCCGTAAAAGAAACTGCGTCTCGGACTTGTTGCCGTACCAACCTGCTAATCCTGGGAGACGGTGAAAATGCTTCCTATTTATGTACAGTGCTGCCGAAGAGCCCGGTCCTCCATTCAGGTACTTGTATGTGCACCACACAGCAAAATCGGCATCCAGGGGTTTCAAATTGATTTCCAAAGCTCCCACTGCATGACAGAGATCCCAGCCCACGATTATTTCCCTCTCTTGCGCCGCCTTGGTAATTCTCTCCATGTCCAGAACCTGAGCAGTTCGGTAATAGACTGTTGGTAGGAAAACGAGAGCGACATCTGGAGTCATCGCATCGATGATATCCTCCTCTGATATATATCTTCCCTTGCACTTCACGACCTTCACGGCATCTTTCGGTTCGTACCCCTTAAGTCGTACTTGACTGTCCACTGCATATCTATCCGTGGGAAAATTGATATCGTCCACGAGTATCTTGTATCTGTCTTCCGTTGGATGGTAGAAGGTGCTGATAGCTTGGTGGATCGTCGCCGTAGTTGATTCTACCAGCACTAGCTCATCTTCATCGACTCCTACAAGAGGAGCCATGAGCCTTGCGAGGAAGCTGGAGTATAAGTAATACTTGTTCGAATGAACGTTCCAGATCTTGACGCCTTCCTTCTTCCAGGATTTCAGTACTTCCAGGACGCATTGTTCAGCGTCCTTCGAGGCCAAGCCTAAGGAGTTGCCACACATGTAAATCCTGTCCTTCTCCAAGTAGAATCTGTCACGAAAATGGCCTAGCGGGTCCTCTTCGTCCAAGGTCTTTGCAAATTCGAGATCATCTTTAAAAACTTCCTTCATTTTTGCACACGTATCGTCCACGTTTTACGGTTACACAATAATTTAATATAGAACTAAAGCGATACTTGTCTTCCGATTCTCTAATCTCCTGTGGTCCGCTAACTATACACCTGTCTATATATAAGCTGGGTATTGTTATCGTGATCGGGGATTGGGGCGTGGTCTTTCTAATTGCCATGTATTTATTTAATAATGTGACCATAATTGCAGATAAAAAGGACTTTTCCGATTTAAATTTAGACATGATTTTTACACCTTGTCTGGATTTTCGTCTGAACAAGAAAAAAAACTATCTTCATACAAATTAATGTCTTATTAGTTGGTTATTACAATAAACATGGTCAACCATAGTTTTTATTTATCATCGATATATGAACAGCACTTGCATGAACATTCATCAACACATAATTATATGAACATTCACTTGTAATGAATTAGATATATTGAAAGCACGACCTGCCCCGAAAGTAAAATCAACAACAGTATTAAAATGGGTTCAGAATATTCCCACAATGTGTCATGGGGTCCTTCAACTAGCGGTTCCATCGTTTCTACGCCGGCAACGCGTTGGTGACACCCCTGGTGGTGCTAATGTCTATGGGCGACGGTGATCATTTACCTACCACCAGATGACCCATCTGCTCGTTTTTAAGCCTGTAATAATATAACATCTTCAAGCATCCTAAGATTCATTTTGATACTACTGTTTACCAAACACTTAAAAATTACTCAAACATATCTTACTTATACCGATTACATTTTCTTTAACGTGGTCACTATACAGCGCAGGAAACAACACGAAAACATTATTCATGACGTTCAATAAAGATATTGTAAGATATCTATCTATCTACGTAAGCTCCTCATAAAAGTGATAGGCTGATTAAAATTGCACCGATTTTTAACTACCAGATGATCGCATATTATCGAACATATTTTTAGACCAGTAGATGAGCCACATGATGGTGGTGGAAGTGGCATGGCTGGCCATGTCCCACAAGCCTTCAGAAGAAACTTGATGGTCACCGTAACCCATGGTTTCGAAGTTTCCAGCCGGAACATCATGGGTCATTGGTTGACTCAAGTATGAAGTAGCTAGACAGACAGAGTTCATGAAAAGATAATCAAAACAAATATGAATGAATTAATATGTAATATTGATAATCTAGAAATGGAAATGCTGGAAGAGGAAAACCACGAAGGACCTTTTACAATGAGTAGAAGACGTCCTAAAGAAAGGTCAGGTGAGAAGCTTCCTCAACCGGCGAGCATGTATGAAAAGAGTGATGAAAGTTGAGGAAGCGAGGGAAGTATGTCAGAATCGTAGCAAATGGAAGGAAGTGGCCTCTGCCTACCACAAAGGGAAAAAGGCGTGATTATATGTATGTATTGACAATCTTGACACGCGGCAGCGTGTCAAGCCAAGTTCGAGCAAAGGAACTGGCTACCAGCCTATAATCTTTACGTGAAATTCTAATACCAAAAAGATTGGCTTCTATTACCTCCTGCAACTCCCTGGTCAACTTGGGTCTATACGCCAATACAGCGAGATAATTGTACGAAACAATTAGTTCTGCGTAATTACATGGATGGATAACATAACCTAAGCATCTTTTACCGTCCAGCTTGAGCTGTTCGTTATACGTATTACCTTAGAAGTGAGAGACCTAACCGACTGGTCGATATATTGGCGGGAAACTCCCATCAATCACGCGATTTAAAGACTCTAATTGGTGACAATTTACATTCAATTAACATTGACATTCATTGAAATATGATAGCAATTATATGTCCTTAGGAATGTCAAGAATGAAAGAATATCATGATCTATAGTATTATTGTTTAATGATGATTGATTTATTAAATACATTTCTGTAGTAGATGCTCTCGACTTCCTTCGCTCAAATATTGTACTTCCGAGAGGTATTTTATATTGTTCATATTTACACAAATTTTAAGATTTAAAAATTAAAAAAAATTTATAACTAGCTTGGCGCAATTATCACTGCCGGATCGGTATTTGAAGGGTTTTGGGTTCGATTCCCAGACAGGCAAAAATTTGAACGATCAGTTTAAATTTCTGTTCTCGATCTGGGTATGTCTTTGTGTGTTGTCTATAGCACACACGACACACGGAATCCTAGTATGGGGCTTTGAGTGTGCAGCGTTAAAAGTTACTTCCCGTTTTACCTCTTTAGGGGATAAAATTTCCAAAAATGATTTCTCACTGCTCCCCCACACTAAGGTACCTCAGTATAAAGTCGTGATGTCCTAGGCGTGGAAATCGTGGAATGATCTTTTGCCTGACCAAATCCTTCCATTGGTCTCGAATCTTGGCAGCGTGGAGTACGTCTGATGTGCAGGCTTGTACGAATTTGGTCAGTCCATCTAGTTGGACTACGGCTTCTTGGTTGTAGATGCTCATTAATGATTGGAATGACCAGTATGTATTTAGGCACAGTGAACTAGTACTAACACACCCTGTAACCTTGACAATAATAACGACATTGAGCGATAAAGAGCATTACGCTGATCCGCCATAAACCTTTAATACTGTTGTAAACATCATTTTGTAACAAGTTGCCCCGACAACGTATTTTATCTACTGCTATGACATTTACATATTCCCTTCTCGTACGATAGAATTTAACGTTAAATGAAATATTTGTTTTCTTACTGATTGAATTCCTATCATCATTACATATTATAAAAAAGTCCCTCCGCCGCCTGTGTTTGTATGTCTGTCTGAACGTGCTAACGTCAAAAAATACCAAACAGATTTTCATACGGTTTTTACTACCGGCCGGAGTGATTTGAGAGGAAGGCTTTCGTGTATAATGCAATAATGTTTACGTGAATTGGATGAAATATGTGCATTATTGTAAAAGATGCCGGAAAAATTCAAGCCGTTTGGAAGCTTTATATAGCAAAATCATGCGTGGTGGAAATGTTCCTGTTTTGTAGATCTTTAGCAAAGTCCGCGATGGCATATGTCTATCTTTTAGGTGTAGCCTATAATTGTTTGAAAAAATGGTGACATAATATAATGTTTCCATATCAAAACGATCATATGATAATAATCCTTATCAAATTTTACTAACCTTGAGCATTTCATTCACATTTTTGATAGCCTTTTTACACCATACAATTAAAATTAATATCTTAGGAGTTTTCGCGAAATTAAAACTACCGCGCGACATATAAATTCTAAAGATTCCGAACTGATACGACATGCGTGACGTAAACTATGAACAAAATTGAAAAGAAAATTGTAAACTTCAATCAATCTGTCAAAAGGAATCATGAAAAATATTGTTGCAATTTATAAAGTCCCCATTAGAAAGATTTCTAGAAGTATTCCGAAATGTTTGCTGCCAAAGCCAGATTATGGACCGATGGAGGTGCAACGTTCGGAGTTGCTGAATGGCATGAAAGTGGCAGCGGCAAAGAGTCTTGGCTCCCAGATCTCCGCCTGCACTGTCATGTACCAGGTATTTGTCATAGACAATGTAGTTAGCCGGTATTCTATAGGATACATTATGGAGAATGTTGTAAGAATTACATTATTTAATTCTCCCATCCCCTTTCAACCATCGGACATTGCGGCGCACGACGAGTATCCATCTCTACGTCGCAAATATTTCCCTGGTACAGGCGGCATGCTTTCTCATTTGTTTTACAGTGTCTTCAAGTCAATAATGAATAGGCTTTCACTAAGTTGATGCGCTTTACTATCTAAAACCACATCATCACTTACAGGTGAATTATGCTTAAGCATTAACCTTATGTAAAAAAAAAACCGGATTCTACTGAATTTAGGTACGTATTTGAGGCTCTTCTCCAAATCTGCACTGAAGTTAAAGCAATGGAAGTTTACTAGTGTAACATGGTTTTGAAATTATAAGAACCTGGTTTATTGTAAGACTTACCTGTACGTGCCTGTACGTTACGTCTACATGCGCTGTCAAATTAATTACTTACTTAAAAAATATATACGTGATACAACCAGACCCTTGTGTTTAGGACCTATTAGGTCCCTTGCTCGTGGTTGATTAGCTTTGATCATCAATTGATCCATTTATGTGTCACGAAATAACTTTTGCCCTGAACAGGCTGGATCTCGTTACGAATGTGGAGACTATATCGGCGCTAGCCACTTCTTGAGAACAACCGCTTCGGCTCCGGGCCAGGGTTGCACGGCGTACTCCAAGATGAGGGTCCTTCAGCAGGATGGAGCATATCTGACCTGCTCTTCCGACCGCCAGAGCATCGCCTTCACGCTGCGTTGTACCATGCCCAAATTTAATGACCTTAAATACTTCCTGCTAGATACTGCAGCTAGGTAATCGCAAATTTTACTCCTTTAATAACTTTATTTCCTGAATTGTGAACCTTTGAGTATTCAATAGAATATTGTTATCTTCTTATCTCTTTTTCATTTAGATTAGCTTCACTGCAAGCTTGCATTTATTTTTACTTAATTCAGCTGAGTTAAGTAAAAATTATTATCTGCCGATTCTTAATTGTCAGTATGGTAAAGCTTAAGTTCTCGTATTCTGGTTGTGCTGATTGAATAGAGATAAAAGCATTGAGTTGAGACTGTGCAAGTGGTGCTTTAAAGTGTTGTTTTAATTGACCATTGGAAAAAACTGAGGTCTTGTTAGGTTGATAGGGATTTCAACCATCGATTGCAGCAAGAAAATTTCTGAAGCACGTATATAATGGCAATTATCATATCACATTTGTCCGAAACAGATGCTGCTACGATAATTGGGTCATAGATGATCGTAGGACTTTGGTTCGAGAGGACATCTACAGGATTTCTCCGCAGCAACGAGTTATGGACTTAATTCAGAGGGCTCTTTGGCGAGGACCTCTCGGTAACTCTATCTATTGTGAGGAAGAGCGGATTGCTGAAATGTCTGAGACCAGGCTGGGTTGTTATGCTAAACTCAACTTAATATCAAGTGGCTGCACCGTCGCAAGTATCGGTGTGCCTTTTGATGAGACCATGAAGTTGGCGGATAAACTTGAACCAAATCGGGTAAGAATATAAGTTTGAGACATTCAATAAAAAGCAGAATGTAAAGATATCAAACAGAATTTGGTAATGGGACTGAATAAATATATGCAGGACAAACCGTTAATAATTTTTTTTATATAAATTATGTTTAGGAGCTATTTACGACCAAAAGTAGAGCATTACAATTTAAGAATAACTTGTAGGAGAAGCCTCCAGAACGGCCGTTTGTTCAATCGTGTCCTCGCAACGGCTTCGAGTATTATGACTTGGGCCGCGACCACGAGACCTGGATAGCTGTGGCGGTACCTGGCTGTGGGACTTGTGACCTAGCGTACGTAGGGTTCACTCGTTTGTGGAATTTCGTTCACTATTTAGTACTTTAGTACCTATTTTTTTATTCGCTACATTTCTTGTAAGACAGAAATGGTTCTGATTCACTGGTAGAAACACACACATGTTAAGGATTTTTTTTTTGTGAGCAGGAATCTCGCGAAACATGCCATAGTGGCAGCGGCGTGTGGCACTGGCAACCTCCAGAGCGGGCAGCACGAGCTGGACCGCATACCCCAGCCGCCGCTCGGTATGATGGCCGGCAAGGATATCTTCACCGACTACAAGGCTTTCAATATATCTTATAGCGATGTCGGCACTTTTGGTAAGTCTAAAGCTATAAACGTCTCACAAGACAGGGAAGTCTGACTCTTCAATACTGCACTGTATCCGATTATGCCTTAAAATAGATTTGTTTGGTATAGTTTTGTGGCTAGAATGGCGGTTCCAGGTGTGTTACTGAAATTTCATATTCACCTCTGTTTTAAAAAAGCAATCTAAGACGTAAGTATCGTTTTTGCGAGTTCTGCATGATGTTTTCAAAGGTGTGTGGGATATCTCAATCCGTATCCCAGCAGCCTAATGGATTACGCAAATTATAAAACCATTCTCCGATTTGGATACTTTACGTATGAACGACGTAAAAACATCAAACGCGTAATTTTCAAATAATTTCCGATTAAATGAGAAACACGAGACTGGCTTACCACTTTTCAGATTGACACTTAAAGAGAAACATGTATAAGATTATCACGTTTGATTTTATTGGGATCGTAGCTAGTCCAGCAATTCAAAAATTGATGCAGCTTAAAGCAAAAGTGTCGTTCGAGACTGTACTGGTGTTGCAGATAGATCGGCGACGAGTATCAGGAGATACTTCGCTGTTATCGCCTTTGTCATAAGAATGGTGCTCCACAGGTGGCAGAGATTGGTTCAAACTAAATAAAAGAGCTACTTATAATCCTAATTCAGTTTTAACTAACATTCTCTGGTTCAAAAGACCGGTCGGAATTATTTTATCTGAAACTACTTACAGGAATTGTCGCCAAGACCCGAGCTTGCTCCGCCAAGCAAGTTGCGCTCGCTGCCACAGAGTTCCTGATGAACGTCGGAGACTTAGACTTTAAGCAGCTCGAAATTGGCAAAAAGAGACTGAGTAAGATTTATTAAGTATAAAAATAGTTTAAAGGTATTTATATACTACACTTCCATCTTAGTTGTAGAACATCTTAATAAATACATTTGGTATAAAGTATTTACTTGGAATAGCATTGTAAGCGATGTCTTAGATTTGTATAATGGGTCGAAATAAAATAAATGTATATTTTTTTTATTTAGTATAAGTTAACGCTTGAGTTCAATAATAATAATATTATAAGTCATTTAATATACTTACAATATATAAAATGTATGTAATTAAATAAGATATGGAGTATTAAGATTTTGTATTATTTTTTATCTTGGATAAGTTAATAAGTTACCTAATTGAATTTGAAATATCATTACAATATTTAAGTTACCTTATGGTTTTGGTAGGTTTAATTGCTTTGGTTGATGACTTTATTTCAGAACTAAGCTTGTTACTTCATCACGAGGACTGTACGAAGGTGACCGAAGGGCTGGCTCTCCAACTGGCCAACAACGTGCAGTTAGACAGCGCGAAGCAAGCCGCCTGCCTGGTCAATATGATCAACACCGACGAAATCTCTCTAACGGCGAAATCACTTTCTGCTAAATGTACGGCATTTAAGAAATCGCTCATTTGGAACGACAGTGACATAAATGTAAAATGTTAATTGTACATTATGTCATATTTAAGATTTTTTAGGAACACTAATGAAGATTCGCAACTGTTCTTACAACTAATGAATATAATATACCTACCTACGATATAATAATATTCTTATTTTATTTTCACTCTTAACGTGCATGACTATGGGGATGATTTTTTTGGTTTAATTAGGTCAGCTTTGCATTTTTTGCAGTTATGTCACTGTCGCTCTAAATGAGCGAAATTATTAAAATGCTTGGTTTAGTTACACCTAAAAGAGTACCTACTTTTAGTTGAAGTGGACAACAAATTCTTCGTATCATAACTGCTCATGCACTCCTACGGGCGACACAATTGAAGATTTTATAAAATGAATCGCGAATTAATTTAGAAGGCTCTGTCATGAAATGCATTGCAATTGATTCAACAACGAAAAGAAATATGAGTAACAATTTTCGACATGCACTTTTTAAATTGCCGCCAATTTGTTAAAACAAAAATGAATTATTTATTCGAAATTTAAATATCACCGCCAACTTTTCTTATTGGCCTACTCTAAGGTTACTGTTATCCTAAAGTGACTAAGACAGGTGAAGGAGTTAATAATTATATTTTACTATCCTGTAAAATTCATTTTCAGATTTTAAGATGCTAAACTTATCTCTATCATTGAGGCGCTCTGCTTCTGTCCTTTTTACTTTTAGCAAGCTCAATGGAACCATTAATTTAGCAAATTTTAATTAAGAATTTCAGATATATTTTAGTGTTAACAGATTTTTTTAACAGAGAGTCGAAACTAAATAATAGGAGTTTTAGTTATAAACTAACACCTGATCCTCATAGGTACTTTAAAATCTACTTTTTTAACAATAATTAATATATACATTAATACTTAAAGGTGTAATTATAGATGTGACAAACGGCCTTTTACAGTCAACGCTTATAAGCATATAAAAGTGGCGCTTATCGTTGAAATGCTTTTTTGAATAAAAGTTTTTAATCGTTGAGAAAGTCGATTACAAGTTACGGCCTTTATAGCCGAAAACAGCGTTCAATGTTTTATGATTTTGCTGGTGTTGTCGTGTTGAACTCAACACATGGAATCACACAAAA